>VXAZ01007856.1:10564-30840 GCA_013399875.1 Gymnorhina tibicen
CTGTGACTTCTTTTGTCTCTTAAGTATCCAGTCGTTATTGTCTCCTAGCAATTCGTATGGGGGAAAATTCCTTAAGAGAGAAAAAAAAGGAGAACTCCTAAAACCCCAACACTTGGTAAGTAACAAGGTTTTTATACATGATGAACTACAGCAGGTGGTTCTCCTGTTGACTTTTTTTGTAAGCAAGACAAAATGTGAAAGTTCAAAAGGTAATTTGCTTTTTGCTTTTCTTAGGGAACCTCCATAAACCACTGCAGGTCTCTTTCAAAGGCCAAAATCAAATATGTCAGGGAAGGTTGGAAATAGCCAGGTATTAAGAGCAATTATGCTTTCTGTTGACAGATTTTTCTGGCTACAGCAGGTGATACCTGCTTTGACTAATAAGGTTCTTGAAACAAGTGTGGAAGACTTAAAGACACAAATAATGTTGGCACTTGCTAGCCACTAGATTTGGCAGCCTAACTAAACAGCGCTAGACCATGCTGGTTGAGATAGGCGAGCAGTGTTCTTAACTCCTGGAAGGCCAGGAAGGGAAGGTTTTAAGTTGTTATAGGAGTACAAGATTGAATCTGTTCTCAAGGTCATTGCAGAAGAAAACATCAAAAACTTGACTGAAATGAAGCATGTGCACTGCAGAGTCTCTCTCTAAAAAGAAAAAGAAAAAATTTTGAGAAATACAAGAGAACTTGCATTCTTGCTCTCTTGAAAGCAAGGCAATTTCAATTTTAGGTTGGAGGCCAGCAGGGTTACTGTGGCTGGTACAGTATGTGGGGAAATACTCTCCTGAATATTGCAGGGATGGTATGTTTGTCCACATAAGCTGATAATGTCACCATAGTAGAGAAAGGCCTACTACACCAAAGCGATGGGGATATATACCCTATAAATGGCAGCACTTCTTATGTCTGATTAAAGAAATGGCAAATCATTCATTCTTTTAAATGTGAAATTATCAGTAGTTTCCTTTCATCTGCTGCCTCTATGTTCTGTGATGAAGTGCACATGGTAAGGTCCCTAGTAGCTACTGGGTCACTCATCTGGGGTGAGAACCATAAAAACCAGTGATTATCCTATGGTATACTTGGCTAGTGAGTGGAAGAGGCTGTTTATTTCTGGGTTTTATTTTCAGACTTAGGGTCTCTCACAGTAATTCTTCCCAAGCAATAGGCTGTGAATGAGTGTGTTTCTCTGGGTAAAAAAAATATCCACGTGAGTGTTTTTACAGCATATTCTTTCTGGGAGAGTTTCTTGTATAGAACAATACTGTCTTGAACTAAATAAAATCTGGTGGTCAGTTCTGTGTAAGACATAGAGCTGCAATCTTTTATTGGCATTTTTCTGGTGCAGGATGAGTTTTTGAAATGAGTGGACTACAGGCCGTCTGTATGAACTCAGAACAGATTCTCAGTTCCTGTTGCAGACTGGCTTGCTTTCATCATGACAGATGCAGAGTGAGATGAATAAGCTACAGTTAGGCCATGTGCTCCTTCAGACAGCACAAGTACTTTCTGCTCATGATATGCTGGAGATTATGTGCTTGCCTAGAAGCAAAAGGGAACTGGATGACTCCTGATTCAATTCTTAAACATCATATAGGGAATAAAACTACAGAGAAAAGTTGTCCAGGTTATGACATTTTTCATCAAAGCTGAGCAAACAATATGTAGTTTATTTTGTTTCTGCAGACAACAGCAAAGCCTATTATTCCCTGCCCATGGTGAGGGGATTGAAACTAGATGATCTTTAAGGTTGCTTCCAACACAAACCATTCTATGATTCTATGATCTCTTAAATACAGCTGATATTCCATGTACAGCCCTTCTTCAGGGACCTTGGCAGAGGACAGACAACGATTTGTAGCTAACTGGGCCAGGTATAGTTGATGCAAGGCAAAGCAGGCACCAAGGAGATGTGGAGCTCTTGGAACAAGACTATTGTTTTTTACATAGAATCATTGAAGTGCTTTCTGGGTGTGAAACACTGAGTTAACTCTTCATTACTTGCTGTGTTTGTCACTAAGGCTGTATCCTTTCGATGTTCCACTCTCTTTCAGTGTGTGTGTGGGAACAGACAAAGCATCAACATTACTTTTTATTCTTTCAGTGACCTTACCTGGACCCAAACTGTGTTCTTTCACCTTTTCAGCATTGTTATAAAACCCCTTAAAACAAAAAATGCCTTATAATTGTGGTTGACTTATAGTGTTAGACTGTCAAAGACTGATATTTTTCAGATTGTGTTGGATTTGGTCTCCAGCCTAGAGATCCTCTAGGTTTACCTGCTTCCCATAGATCTGTTTAAAACTTACAAGTCTGTGTCAGCAGGTTTCAGAGTACAGCGGGGAGACGGTAACACATTAATTGTCCTTTCTTCCCATAGGGATATGCTCCACCACCAAAAAATGGAATTGAACAGAAGCGACCTGGGCGCCCCTTAAATATAACATCTCTAGTTAGGTTGTCATCAGCAGTGCCAAACCAGATTTCCATTTCCTGGGCTTCTGAAATTGGAAAGGTAACCTGCATGTTGTGTAGGATGTGGGAAGTTGTCTAAATAACCTCATCTTGCATTTCTTCTCTCCTACTGCCTGATGTTACTGGCAATGCATACACCAGCAAGTGTTTAGTATTAGGTGGCTGAACTTAGTGCCAGTGATGCCTTAGGTTTTAACTTTTATATTTCTCAGGTTCTGGTTCGCTTAGTGTGTAACTCTGAAGTTTCTTGTCGCTTGTTAGCTGCTCTCCTAGGCTAGATAGACACAACAAAGCTTCTGAGCTTGCTATTCAAGGACACTCAGACTGTCCCAGGCTCAAAGGTATAAACTAGGATCGCAAGAGAGGTGGAGAAGTTGAAGAAATTACATCATCAGCTGAAGTTTTAATTGGTGAATTTATGCTGATATGCAAATGGACCAAACCTATAAACATGTGAAAAACTCGTGACTCGTCGTCCATCTTGGGGTCCATTCTGGAAATAGCCTCTGGCTCCCCAGGGTGTACCTTTGAAGGCCTTTTAAATAAATACCTACCTTTATTCCCTTACTCTTGTCTAGTCTCTGGTTTTTAGGTAGCCACCTCAAGGCATCACCAGGAAACAAAGTTTGCTCCAGAACTATAGTAGTTTTCAGTAACATATATATGATTCACATAAAGATGATAAAGACTTCCTTATAGAATTCACATTAGAAAGCCTGCTGTTAGGGGTTGCCTGAAGTGCGTGTCAAAAATAACAAGCTCGTTTTTCGTGTAAATAGTACAAAACACCTCAGACATGACAAAATAACAAAAGGAAGACCTACTCACCTCCTTGTAGCCTGATGGTGTGAAAAATGAAATTATGTAGCCATATGTTCTAAGGCATGTTTCTTGGTATCTGTTGTAATTGTCCATTGGAGAAGACTTTTTAAACTGATCACTAATCATAGCTGAAAAGAAATTGGCCTTTTAAATGGCTGTGTGGTTGTTTAGAAGTCCACCTATGGATTTTTTAAAGAAAGGAAAGGACAGTGGGAAATTTCTGAATTCATCTTAGGTTTAAATAATGGTTGCAGCAGCCCTTCCAGCTGTTGCTAAGTCAAGAACTACTTATTCCTCTATCTGTGACTATTTGTGTAAATGTCATGGTTTAGCAATGGTACTCCCCAATTTAGTGCTCCCCTGGAGACTCCAAACCATGTGCCACTCGCTCCCCTGCTTTCCTCTCCCCCTCCCCTGCTGCGGGCTGGAGTGGAGAATTGGAGGCACAAAAGGTAAAGAACATGGGTTGAGATAAGAACAATTTACTGAAAACAGCAATGAGATGAGAAAGGGAACAGTAACAGCAGCAATACTAATGACAGAGGGTACAAGAAAAGGAACAATTCACACAGAAACCCCCTGACAATAGACAATGCCAGAGGCCCCCTTGGTTCCCTCTGCCACGCTTATGCCACTTGGCTTACTCAACCTTAAGGAATCCCTTCTCCCTGGAAGAGACTCCCTGCCCCCGGCAATGACATGAGGTGGTAGAGAATAACCTCTGGGTCCCAGCCATGCCCGCTCCTGGCTACTGCAAAAATTAACCCTGTCCTGGCCAGAACCAGGACAGTAAATCCTTCTGGATTCAATTATCAAAGTAGCTTACCTCTTTTTTTCTTCACAATCAAAATCTGGACCAGAGACACCACATTTCAAAGTGAGACTCCAGGATAAGCTTTTTTACACTAATTAAAATTTTTAAAAGAAATTGGAGAGAAAGCTAATGTTCAGGAAATAAATGAAGGGCAGTGCTGACAGCAAAGTGTTTTGGTTTTTTTCTAAAACAGAGGTGAAGGGAAAGATCTAGGCTGTTTCTTTCCAATCAGAAAGTACAAGAATCTTAAAATTACTACAGTGCTGTGTGTGGTCTTGGCCTCTCCTGCTGACCTCTGCTTTCTTCCTCCCCTTTATCTGCCAAAACATATTCTCATGGAAGCAAATGACTTGGAGGTTGTACCAGCATTCCCCCTTTCCCTGAGATGTAGAACAAGCTTTTTGGTTTAATGTTGGTGCCAGAACTCATGTAGCAGCCATCACTATACATCCTCAAAGTTGAGACCCTGGGGGCCAGTCTGGTGTGTCAGCAGGCTCACATGGTAAGGGCTTATTGGCATGGACTTGACTGATATTGGAGGGCTGCTGAGCAAAGGAGGCATTAACCCCTCAGAGGTGGTCAGACTTGAGCCTATAAAATTCTTTCTGTGGGCAATGTATAGTCATTCTTTAAGGAAAAAAAACAACCCCCCCCATTTTTCTTAGTGGTGTCTCATGCATTTAGATCACTTTATCTGCTCATCTAGGCAAGAGCTGATGGGACTTGCAGAATTTTCTCTTCATTAGTGACCTTGAAAAGAGTGAATGCTGAACAAAAGCAGCTGGCAAGTGGTGTGAATTAGGGAAGAGTAGTAAATGCTACAGAATAGGGCCAGCCTCAGAGGAGTGGACATGGTATAACAAGGCTTGGCTTAAAAGTGCAGAGAAAGCTAAAGAAAAGGTACAAAGAAACTGGTGCAGCTGTGTGCCTTTAGAAGGTGTTGTGTTTGCACCTCAAAGACCATCATCTTTTGTTGTGGGATTGTCTCTGAGCTCCCCACTAATAGATTGACACTGGAAAAGGGGAAGGATTTAGACAAACGTGAGAAATTCTTAAAGACTGCATGTATGAGATGTGCCACTATGTAAATCGTCTTTCTAAGAACAGAGCCTAGATTGTCTCTTGGTTGTGGAATTATTTTTCTGTCTTGGTTTGAAAGACAGGTGTCTGCCAAGGAAGGCAGGAACCTCCATTGGAATGGAGAATATGACCCCCTTCCCTCCAAATTATTATAACTTTGAAATAAGGGGCTTTCAGGCAAAGATATGGGAAAAGGAATAACAATTCTTTACTAATATGTATAACAAGGCAAACAAACAACAACAATGGCAGCGACAACAAACAAAACCAGAAACCCAATAGCAGCCTTCTCGACCGCAGGCACTTTCCCCTTTGGTGTAGTTACGGTCGCAGCCGGCAGGGGCACTGTTGGCTCCCAGCCAGCCAGGGCAGGTGCGATAATTCCCCCGCGGCTGCAGGGGGCGCTGTGGCGCGAGNACACACACACACATGCTCTGGATAGCTTCTTGACAGGTCAACGGCAAAGAGGCAGGAAGGGTCTTTGTGTGGAATTTCCATGGCAGAGATTTATTTCAGCTCCACGTGTGAAGGGAAGCCAGGGACAAAAGACATAAGGGGATGGAGGGTCCCAGGTTATATACGGGGGTGGGGAAAGCATCAGGGACAGGGGCGGTACATAGGCGGGACCTTGACATATAAGGGAAAAAGAGGCAGGGAAATCAATGGGCCAGTCAGGGAAACAGAACTGGGGTACATTGGCATGGTAGAACAAAGCATCCTGGGAGGCCTCACCCTAACCTGGGGAGATCTCTAGGGGTCTGTCCCTTTAGGGGACTCTCTCATTCCCTGATTGGGATATTCACTGGCTCCCACACCTCTGGATAGCAAAAGGAGCTGTAGCAGGGAACCTCGGAAGCAGCAAGCTGGAATGGCAGGGATGAGCAAAATCCCAGAGTGGTAAGCAAGATTTATCAGAAACCCCGCAGATGTAGCAGGAGCTAGTCCTGGCAGGCAGGGGTGTGTGGCTACAGTGTAGCAAAAAACTTTGGAGCAGTAGCAGAGACACGGTGGGGCTGGGCAGCATCAGCCCAGCTCCTGAACATGTCAGGGAGAGGCTCCCTTGGAGGGGGAAGGGGCTTGGGGTCCCAGGGTTTCCCCTGAGGCACCCGAGCAGATGGTGAAGGTCCTTTTTTTTTTAGTGAGGTAGGGTGTTAGTAAGGTCCCAGTTCAATGGCTGCTCTCATGAGCAAAGGCTCACCCACAGCAGGAGAAACAGGGCAGGGCTGGGCTCTGGCAGTGGCAGTGAATTCCCCCCCAAGCAGCAGCCGGATCGTCCTCCTCCCAAGCTGACAGCGAGAGAGAGCGAGGAGCTGAGCCCAGCCCCCTTTCCCGCAGCCCAAATCTCGAGGTATCTCTGCCCCTCCAAGAGAAACCCCTCAGCTACGATAGTAAAGCCAGCTGCACTCCTCCCCCTTCTCCGTGGTTACTTCTTTTGTCTCTCTTAAGTATTGGTTGTTATTTTTTCTTAGCAACGAAATTGGAGAAAATTCCGTAAGAGAAAGAAAACAAAAAGGAAAAATCCTAACCTCCAGCATTCTTAGTTAAGTCATAACTGGAGTAGGACAATTGGACTTGATTGGCAGGAGAATTCTGGCAAGGTATTGGACTCTCACAGTAATGAAGTCATCTGTCTGCTTTTCATAACTATTAAGCAGAAATCACGTATGGTTTTTTTGCTGGATGCTACAACTAGTGTAAATAGTAATCTGTTGTCATAGTGGAAGTACTGTATGAAATCAGCATTTAATCTTCAATCACTCTTTTTGTAGAATTACTCCATGTCTGTGTATCTGGTTCGCCAGCTCACCTCAGCCATGCTTTTGCAGAGGTTGAAAATGAAAGGTATCAGAAACCCTGATCATTCCAGAGCACTAAGTAAGTCTAATTTGCCTGTCTATACTTTTTGAGGGTGGTTGGTGGCTCTTTAAAACTAGAATTTGTAATGCTTCAAGAATTTGCATAATTTTGAGAAGAAAGTCCATGCCCAGAGTATCAAAGGTTTCCTTTGCTGTTGCTGAGGCATCACACTTTTTCAGTGAGGGTCCCTGTGCTGGTAAGGAGCACACCATCTGAAATGTTCCTATGGGAATACCATGAACGCTACTTACTGTGGTGGGCTGTGAGGTGCAGGTAGATGTTCTAAATTCTCTTCACTTGCATGTGATGCTGACTGTACCTTGCTCACTGATAATTATTTTCTCTCTTTGCATGTTAGGCTGTTTGCTCTACTAACCATTGTGGCTGTTAGTACATCTGCTGCACATCAATGTTGTGATGCACAGTGTTTGTCAGTTGCTTATAAATAGCTAAGCTATTGTTGTTTGGTATTGCTATGAACTAGTTTCCTAGATGCTTAGTTTTCTTAGCTGGAAATAAAGGACATGTACCGGTGAATCCAGATTAGCATTTTAAATAATGACGTCTGTGTATAACTTCTTATTTTAATAGTTAAAGAAAAACTAACTGCAGATCCTGATAGTGAGATTGCCACAACCAGTCTGCGGGTATCTCTGATGTGTCCTGTAAGTACATCTGGAAATTACCAGATACAGATTTCTATCTTTAGTGCAGAGTTGGGCTGCTTTTAAAAAGACCCACTTCAGAAACTTCACTGGCTTTTGCTATATACTGATTCATTAATATAAAATAGTGGGGAGAAGGGTGCATCTACAAGTACCTGATTGTATCAGCATTCACCCAGCTATGGTTTAGAACTGTGAATGCCTCAGACGTAGCACAGTCAGAATCAAATTGCTACTCGTGTGTGTATAGTGAGGTCTTTAAAAGGAGTAATCTCATATATTGAGGTGTTGAGACTAATTGACTAATTGGGCAGGGTTACAGAATAATTAAAGGATACAGTGGTAAATAAAACTTCAGATCTGCTCATCTTGGTGGTATTGCTTATACTGTCAGCTACTATAATGAACAAGAAAAATTGATCACTGTGTAACAAGGCAACACTGCCTTGGGGTTTCTCTTCCCAGGTAGAAACTGGCCTTGTGTTTGTGACTGGTCTGTTCAGTTAAACATTAAAATGAGTCTAACATGTAACTGGACCTCAGAAAAACCCTTTAAATATTTGGTTAAAAGAAAATTATAAAAGCGGGTATTTCAGTAAAAAAATCCTGGAAATAATGTTGATGCAGGTCCTTTAGAAATGTTTCTGACAACTCAGTGGAGATTTTGAGAATGGCTTTATTGTTCCTTTAAGGGTACTGTAAGTGCTTTGATAGGGTGGATTTGCTTGCAGCGCCCTTAGCGCTGTGCACCCTCTGTAGTGAGAAGAAACAGTTGTTACCTATCCAGGCCTACTTCACTGTCTTCTGTTCTGACTCTCTTTAAATGCATCTTCTGCAGCTGGGAAAAATGAGACTGACAATCCCATGCCGGGCTGTGACTTGCACACACCTGCAATGTTTTGATGCTGCTCTTTATCTTCAAATGAATGAAAAGAAGCCTACCTGGATCTGCCCTGTCTGTGACAAAAAGGCAAATTATGAGAGCCTAATATTAGATGGGTAAGAGACTGGGTTTGCAGATTATACAATCACTTAACATTTTTCATTATGTACTCAATAGCTACTTCTGTGACTTGAGGTTTAGCCATTTCATACTATTTTCTTTGTCAAAATACTTTAGACTGAGAGGAGCCGACTCAGTTTCTCTTACCATGTAACGAACTGCGTAAGTTTATCTCCTAACTGCATCATCAAACTTGTGAGCCTCAGTATATTTCCTCTGAAGAAATCCAAGTCTGATATCTAAGGATAAGTCTCCCTTTTATGTGACCTTATCTCTGAAGCTATTAACTTTAAAATTTAACTTTTAACTCATAAAAAAGCATCAAACTTGGTTCAAAGTATGATTATTTCTGCTTCTGTATTGAAATCTATGAATTGCAGTAATGTTGAAGTAGAATATGGGTAGGTTGGGATATTCTTTTAGTTGTCAATGTCTGCAAAGGTTATAATTACAGGCTTTCAGGTAAGAGGAACTAGGGAGAGAGCACATGCAATGGATGAAAGGTGATCATAATTAGCTTTTCCACTATGTCTCCTTTTCAGTTAGAATAAAAAATTCACTTGGAATCAAAAAGAAACCACTCAGCCCTCTTTTTCAGGCTCTTTATGGAAATCCTTAATGAATGTTCAGATGTGGATGAGATCAAATTCCAAGAAGATGGCTCCTGGTGCCCCATGAGGCCAAAGAAAGAAGCTATGAGAGTCTCAAGTCCACAGTGCACCAAAATAGAAAGTATGTACATATGGGTACTGGTTGCAAACCAACTTGGATACTTAGATGTAGCTTGGATAATGTGTGAATGTTGGTGTTTGTTTTCTGGAGGGATTAATACTTCAAACCTTCTTGTCATATAATCTAAGAAGAAAGGGTTGTGTCTCTAAAAGTATGCATTTTTGGGCTTTGTCTTTGCTCTTTATAATAGCAGTTAAGAAAGTGAAAGGTTGTTCTTGTTTTAGGTCCTTAAACTGATAAGTGAAGACTAAAGCTTGTATTTTAATATTCTCAACATGACACAGTGTCATGGGTTGACACTGGCCAAATGCCAGGCACCCACAAAAGCCACTCACTCACTCCCCTGCTGCAGCTGGACAGAGGAGAGAAAATTTACCAAATGGTTCATGAGTTGAGATAAGGACTGGGAGAGATCGCTCAGTAAATACCATCAAGGGCAAAACAGGCTCAGCTTAGAGATATAAGGTGAATTTATTGCTAACAAAATCAGAGCAGGATAATGAGAAGTAAAACAAGCCCTTAAAAACACCTTCCCCCCCACCCCTCCCTCCTTCCCAGCTCTAACTCCTACCTCAGCAGCGCAAGGAGGGAGGGAATGGGGGTTATGGTCAGTTCATCACCCGAGGCTTCTCCTGCTGCTGAGGGAGAGGAGTCGTTCGTTCCCCTGCTCCACTGTGGGGTCCCTCCCATGGGAGACAGCTCTCTGTGACCTTCTCTGACATGAGTCCATCTCACGAGCAACAGCTCTCTGTGAACTGCTGCAACATGAGTCCATCCCGTGGGCAAGTCTTCCCAAAACTGCTGCAGCATGGGTNGCAAGTCTTCCCAAAACTGCTGCAGCATGGGTCACTCTTCCATGGGGTGCAGTCCTTCAAGGACAGGCTGCTCCAGCCAGGGAGCAGGGCCCCTCTCTCCATGGGCCTCCCACAGGATCACAGCCTCCTCCCAGGCATCCGCCTGCTACAGCATGGGGCTCCTCCATGGGCTGCAGGTGGATCTCTGCATCCCCATGGATCTCCATGGGCTGCAGGGGGACAGCCTACTTCACCATGGTCAGCACCATGGCCTGCAGAGGAATCTCAGCTCCAGCACTTGGAGCACCTCCTTCCCCACCTTCTTCACTGACCTTAGTGTCTGCATAGTTTCTCTCACATGTTCTTACTCCTGCTCTTCTCTGGCTGAAATTACAACTGCACCACCAACTTTGTTTTGATTTATTCTTAAATACGCGATTCACAGAGGTGAGGGGTAGAATGTATTCGTTTTGCATGGCTTGGTTTTTTGTAGTGGGGGGGCCACAGAGGTGGCTTTTGTGAGAAGCTGCTAGAAGCTTCCACCATGTCCAACAGAGCCAATCCCTGATGGCTCCAAAGATGGATGTGCTGCTGGCCAAGGCTGGACCAATTAGAGATGGTGGTAACACCTCTGTGATAACATATTTAAGAAGAAATCAAAGCAAAGTTTGTGGTGCAATTGTAATTCCAGCCTCAACCAGTGTCAGCCCTTGACACACAGAATACTTATAAAACAGTTCCTGGCCATAAGCATTCTCTGTAGTGGCCAGGAAGATAATCTGGTTCTGTTGCAGACAGAAACTGCTGATGTCAAGAGCATTTAGAAAACAGTGATGTTCTATTATCTTCTTCAGGTTCCAGTGTTTTTAGGAAACCCTGTTCTGTGACAGTGACCAATGAGGTAAACAAGAAGAAAGTTGACGTTATTGACTTGACAATAGAAAGCTCTTCTGATGAAGAAGAAGATCCTCCAGCCAAACGGAAGTGCATATTTATGTCTGAAATACACGGAAGCCCAACCAAAGGGTTTGTCAATTTTAAAGTTAGTTGTAATTCTGTAATGTCTCAGATAAACTGATCTGTAGAGAAATGGATTTGTAATCTCTCTTCAGGATCCAGCTCCACACTTCCAGAGGAGAATTTCTAGGCCTCTCCTTGCAGAAAGTTGTATTGATACAGTACCTTTGTACAGGCAAAACAATTAAATAGTTTTACATATCACAAAAGACTTGTGCTCACTGTTGCTGTGTTTGCAGGGACATTTCTCCATAGAAAAGGAAGTTGATTAAGATAATGGACAAGATTCTCCTGAGAAAGTAGATTATGCCAAGCGGAGGAGCTTTATGCATTCTTGCTCAATTAGTGTCATCGTAAGGCTTTTTTCTCACTGTTTTACCTTTTATCTAATCTGCTCTGGTGCCCAGGAAATGAGGCTGTGTTGCGTTTTTCATCCATCCTGTCAGTCTTGGAAGGGAGGCACTTTGCTGTTTTGAATCAAGACAAGCTTTTTCTCCTCTGCTACACTCTGGAATGCCTTGGACACTTGTTGGCCATGGTTATCCATCAGTCCTGCAACTTGGTTAGCACAACCAATGACTTCCCAAGTACTCTGTCAACTGCTCCATCTTTGTTGTCATGCCTGACTTCAGTGGCAGGCTTAACCAAGTTCTTTACTGTTGTGTCACCTGTCTGTCCCAATCTGCACACCTTGACTGCAGGTACTGTTTGTGGCTTCCATAACATTCTTGCTCATGGCCCGTAGGGCACAGGAGACCTGCAGGGAGTGAGGGGCACTGGTTAGGCTCACCAGTGCTCACTGCTCCACGAGGTGATTCCAAGCATCAGGTTTTAGTAATGACTTGTTAGTGTTGCATGAGGTGTGTCTTTGTCTCTCACTGTAGTGGCTAATGTCTTGTACTAAAATAATAGTAATACAAACCCCTTCTGTTTTGCCAACTCTTGAAGTAATGAGCAGGTGTACTGTGTCTCTAGTTCACAGGAATATGTGATTTTTGGTGAGCAAATAGTTGGTCATCTTCAACCACTTCAGCAGTGATACTGAAATTCTGTTGCTTTTCGTGAGGATTGTGGAGGAGTCCCTCTGCAAGAGACCCGGTTTTTTACTTTTATAAGAAAAAATAGCTACAAATACATCTCTTAATTAAGTTTCAGAAGGCACCAAGACTTGCTTCCATGCTCCTGTGCTTGTTTGAGATTACTATGTGCAACCCTAATTGTAGAGGGACTGAGTTTTCTTGTCTCTCTGTGACCAGTGAATTTTCCTTGCTGTTTGGGTATGGATATGGCATGTTTTCTTTCTTCAAATCCAAGTCAAAGCCAGGCTTTTGGGGAATAGCTTATCTCCTGTAAACAATGTTGCCTGAATGCTAGTTTTGGAAAAACTGTGGGATGTCTTCCTATAGGCAGAAACAGTGTAGGCTGAAGTATGAGATGCTTGAGAAGGAAGGGTCTGAAATCCAAGTTTTTGAATTCAGAAGTAGCAAGGCAGCAGTCTGGGGAGGAAGACATGAGTGTATAACACTCATGGCTGATGAGCTGGAGGGAGCAATGCAGAACAGCTGGGAACAGGATTCTGGGTGTTTCCATCTGACTTGGAGTTTATGAAATATTTTATGCATATGGCTGGTGCCTGAATGACTGTGATGTCATCTTTAACAGTGCCGTGAAGTAACTGGGCAGCAGGTGAGGATGCAAAAGGGTTTTAACTAGTTGCATGCTCTTGGAGACCTGAACTTAGCTTGGGCTCAGGCTGTGAGTAAAGATGGGTTTTGATATTTAACTCCCACATGTGTAATCTGTGCTTCAGGGGCTGAATAATGGTCAGTTGCGCCCTTGGCGTGACAGGTTGGCACTGAGGAACAGTTATGTAGAGAAATTGAAACAAGCACTCTCCTCCTGGCTCTGGCTACCTGCACATCCCTCCCAGGGTACTCCACAGATAGATACCCATTACTTTCTCTGAATGGTAGACTGTTATAAATGACTCCAGCACTGTACTTTGTTTTAATGCCAACTTGCTCTTATGTCACAGCTGCTGTTGAGAGCCAAGATAGGGTCATGTTATTATTAAGACTGTTATGAAACAGGAAATTAGAGTTGGAATACTGTATAGTGAGTAGCCACGCTATAGTTGTATTATAACATAGTGACCCTGTGAATGAGAGTGCACAGTGGTGCATAATTTCTCTTCTGTAACTAACAGCCAGGTTGTTTGTAATTTCCCATGCTGTTTGAAACAGGGTTCTTGTGTATCAGCCACCTACTGTCAGAGTGCCCAGCGTGACAACAGTTGATGCTGCTGCTATTCCACCTTCATTAACAGACTACCCAGTACCATTCCATCATCCACCAATATCCAGTATTTCATCAGACTTGCCAGGTAGGTGGTGATTATTTTTCATGTGTATTCTGACAGCATTATTAACTTGCGGGGTGGGTAAAAATTGGAGAATTGATCAACTTTTTTTTAATGGAACAAGACTATATGCAGTATTGCACTGATGTGATGTCTAGACAAGCCCAGTATAGGCTTTTTTCCCAGTTTCAGACTGCATTTCACAACAGTGATGTGACAAACATTGCTTCTGGGGTAGAAATTGGCACTTCAGAATGGCAACCAGAAACAGTTCTTGCTATGTTCAGTTAGACTTTGTGTAAACATCAGATGGTTATGTGTTGTAGATGCGAGGGAGAGTAGCTACTTCTTTAAGTTAACAGATGTGTGATGGCACTGACTCATCCAAACCCTAGATGTAGATATTCTGCTGATTGTAGTGGTGCTCTGTCTAGACTGTATGAAAAAGGTGTTAAGGTGAGCTACAATCTGTAAGCTGACATCTATTGACTTTCTTTACCTAGACATACCCTAAATGCCTATGATGTATTCTTCAACACTGCTGCTAAATATCAGACAAAAGGTGGGGACACTGATTGTTTTCTATCCTGGCTCCTTGAAAAGAACACTGTATATAAGGACTCTGGGGGTTCTCTTTGTTGGCTGTAACAAACCCAGAGCCCAGGAAGTGGTGACTTGTGGTGACAGGTGTCACATCGGCCTCCTGTACTTCCCCTCTCCCCCTTTCATTGCCTGTATTCATTTCTGCCCTGAAACATCGCCGTGTTTTTTCCTCTTCTTTCAGCACCAGTTTGACACTGAAATGGTTATCATTCCCCTTGTTTCTCTGTCCATTTTGTTTCCCTTACTGCTCCCTCCTTCCACTTCTCCCTTGTTAAGAAATTGGTTGTCTTCCCAAATAGGATAGGAGAGAAAGCTCAGAGAACAGAAATCTAGAACTCTTGTCTATCTCTATGGACTGAAGTTCCAGAATGTGCAAGACCAAAAGAAGTTGTCAATTCTGGAAAAGCAGCTAAGCTTAAGTCTCCTCCAAATTTTTTCTCTAATGGAGAAAGGGGAGATGCCACTGGCCAGAACAGATCTGGAGGTGAGAGGAGAGGGAGGGAGGAAGTTTACCATTTTTTTCTGTTGACATAGCAAACACAAGGCCAATATTTAACAACTAAACAAAAAAGGCCATAATTTCTCATTGGTTTCATAATTTTAAACATCTTGCCCTAAATGCTTACATGCTACTGGTGTAAAAGATGGACGCTAGTTGTCACTGATCTTAGAGGATATACCTTGAACTACTTGTAGTTTCCTCTTCTTTGTTCCTTTTATTTGTCTAGACAAAATGGGGATGATATTAGAAATGTTTTCTTATTGGCTGCCCATGGGTTGGGGAAGAGATCTGCTGCTTGTTTTTGGACTTGTGCATGTTGTGACCTTACTTCATTCCAGCATCTTTAATGTGATGGCACTCTTCATGTCCCAGTTTGGCCAAGTCAGGTACAATATGCAGTGAAACTTGCATTATGAACCAACAGCTCCAAATGGCAACCTTCATCTAAGCAACCACATTGAACCACCCAGCAATATCCAGTGAATAATACATCATGATGTCATCCTCATTCTTAAAAAGAGACACATGTACTAGATAACTCGTTTTGCTGCTGCCTGAGGTAGTCATTGAGAGTGGTCACAGTGGTATATTCCATTTAGAAACTGTGTAACAATTGCAAAATCTGTTCTATGACCACAAAAAAAGTTCCTTAAATTTGTGATGTATGCATAAAAGAAAGACTCATCAATTTATTATCCTTCTTTCTAGGGCTGAATTTTCTTTCACTAATCCCAGTTGATTCACAGGTATGTTTCTAAACTGCTGTGGGGTTAATTTTCAAGTCTGTGTTTTGTGACATACTGCTCAAATGACTATCACATTTATGCAGTCCACTTGCTTAGACCTAACCACAGACCAGGAAAATCCATTTTCCCAACAAGAGGTGGTAATGAAAATGCATTAAGGAAGGATTCAGTTTAGCCTTACTATGATAAATCCAGGCATGGAAACAGTCTTTATTGGTAGTTTGCCTTTCTAGGCAAAGCAGATACTTGCACAGCACTAACTTAAATACACTCAGGGTGGTGAGGCACTGGGATAGGTTGCCTAAAGAAGCTGTGGATGCCCCATCCCTGGAAGTGTTCAAGGCCAGGTTGGATGGGGCTTTGAGCAACCTGGTCTAGTGGAAAGTGTCCCTGCCCATGGCAGGGGTTTGGAACTAGGTGGTCTTGAAGGTCCATCCCAACCCAAACCATTCTGGGATTCTATGATCATGTACTTCATGCTCTTAGTTCATGCTGTCTATCTATAGGCCAGATTAAGCTCTGTAAATATACCTCACTGACTGTTAATTCTGTTCTTTTTTATATTAGTAGGAGATTAGGTTCTAAAGAAAATATCTTCATTAATTTGAAGGGCACATGACTGAATACTTTTATAATAAATTCTTCCATGCAACACTTCAACTTCATTGGCTTTGGATTATATGGAAATTTTGTAGGTCAAAAAGAACCAGGTGGTATTTTTCCTTCCCTAGAAATTTAAACTTTACACCATTAGGGAGAACAATTTTTACTGTAATTAGATTCTTATGCACACATACTACAACCTTGAAATGTGGGGGAATATCGGCTCCCTAAGATAAGAGGATCTGAAGCAGACTCTTTTTCACCTCTGTCACTAGAATAAAACAGTAGGTCTCTTAGAGTAGAGTTGACTTTCTGGTGCCTTAAAAACGAAGGATGAACTTCCTCCTTTTCTTTCCACTTACTGCATCTTGCAATACTCTGTGCCTGACCTTGAGATCTGAACTGCCAAAAGCGGGAATAACAGAAGTTTGTTCATGTGGAAGACTGCAAGCAGGTATGCTGCTATGAACTGTCCATTTTGGACAGTTCAAACAGCTCAGGCTCAGTTTCAAACATATGCCCGAAATTTGAATCCACAGGGTAAGAGAAAGTAAGGTGTGTCAAACAATGTGTGCGTGTGTGTGGGGTGTCTTATCTTCTTCTTTGACATCTGGCAACCTTGTTCTGTTTCTAAATGCTTAGAATATTCAGCTCTGAAATGGCTTGTCTTTCACTTCAGGAACTTTAAATCAACTTAAGAATTTTTCTTAATCAGATTTGATCAGGGCTCATTTATCACTACTAAAATGTTTAGATACCTGCATGTATTGTTGCAGGTGTATGCTATGAAAATGTTGATTAGTACAGCTGCTGCCATTTGAGGGGATGAAATTATTCTAACCTCCACTGAAGGAGCAGAAAGCATTTTGCTGCCTTTCATGATGAAAGGAGCCTGAAATAGGTAGTTGGGCCTAGTACCTATGGGCAGTGAATATTCTCCAAATGTTAAGGGTTTTTGTGGGTGGGGTTTTTTGTGGACAATAGTGTTTTTTAATGCACTAATAAATGTTCAAGCTAACTAGTTAATAAGAAAAACAAAAAGGGGAGGATGAGGGAGAAGGACTCATGGCTCATTTTTGCTTGATTACTTGCTGGTTTGCAGAACTCTGGTTTTTGCTATGCATGTGTTAACAAAGTTCTGATAGTAAAATGTTTTGTGCTTGTTGCTCTTCAGAGCATACGTTTCCCTTGTGCAGTTAATCTCTTCATTCTTCATTGTTTCAAGCAGTACTGTCCTCCTATGTTTTTGGATAGTCTCACCTCAACCTTAACAAGCAGCATGCCTGGCAGTATCATCACATCAACCAGCCACCACGAGAGCAGCACACATGTTAGCTCCTCCAGAAGGAGCAAGACAGGAGTGATAACCAGAAGCAAAGGCAGTGCTCCTGACATCATCTCACTGGACTGAAACAAAGGGCAGCACAGGACTCCCAGAAATATTGCACAGAGCTGCTGCTTGTATCTCTGGAAATTCATCATCTCAGAAGTTATTCTGATATTTATTGAAAGGATTGAAAGGATTTGCCTTCTGGAAAATGGAGTAAATTCATCAACACCAAACAGAAGTGATGGATTTTTTTTTTTCTTGCTCATTAAACAGCTGGCATAGAAAAGGTCCCTGGAGAACATGCATTTATGCTTTTGGTTTGTTCTGGGGAAACTGTTGCTGGGTGTATTCCACAAATGGTTTTTAATTTTGTTGTAAAACACAGCAATACTGTAAAGCTTTTTAATAAAAAAAGGCGCTTAACCACTCTAGAATAACAAGAACCTGGACAAAGGTGCAGAAGTGTATACATTGGTGAATTTTTAATATTTTCATGGGGGCCTGTAATAAACTTCATTTAAGATCATGAAGCTTTGAAATAGCCATGACTTGTGTTGTATGTCTCTTGTTCCCCATCTCCCCCTTACCTGGGGACATAGGGGAAGCCAATGTAAATGGGATTGTTTGGTTTGGTTTTTTTTTCCCTAATTTAATGTTTTTCACAAATGCAACAAAATTCTAAGCTGTGATGACTTCTTAATGTTCTTTGGGCTGGGACAGGGACAGACTATCTATGCAAACCCTGCATCACACAGTCTCTGTGCTGTCATGTCGGAATTAGGACACATCCCCACCACCAAAAGCTCCAAACTATGCACAGTTGAATGTAGTTGAATTTCTGGTTGGAGAAATTTAAGAGGTGATAGGAAAAAAAGCCTTTAAACTCAAATTTAGATTATTAAGTCCTCTTTGAAATTGCCAGATGATCAAGCGAAGTGTGTGCTTTCTATGGCAGCTGTAAGAAGAAAAAAAAGGAATTGCTTTCTCCAGTGCAGGATTACTTAATAGGATTTCACACTTGTGCTTTCTGTCACTTCAGTAACTGCTGTATTCTGTGTGGGAATACTGCACTCTGACTTGCTGTGGGGGAGGCTTGACTTTTTGGAAGATAGAAGCTGTAACTGCACAGTGTTTCCACAGTGTTTCTGGGGGTAACCTCAGCAGTACTCTATGTGGAAGGGGTTACAGATCAGGAAAATAAAGTCATTTTCAGAGAGCTGGAATAATGGTATTGTCTATGTATGCTGACAGAGCAGCTTTTCCAAGTGTCGTGGTTCTGTTGAGTAACTGTATTTAAGATTATTCCCTGATTACCAGCTTTCACTTTTTCCTAATTTTATGTTCTTATTTCTTTAGTCAGATCTCTGTTGCTTTTTGCCTTCCATTGCTGTTACAGTATTTGAACAAAGTACATAGATGAAAAATATTGAAGCAGGATGTTTTGTAACTTTTGTCTGCCCTGTACTCCCACCCTTAATGGTGCATTACTATTCCTCATTGCCTTTTTTTGTATGAAATTTTACAGCAGTCTTCAGTTCACACATTGATCTTAATATTGCATCCAATTTTTCTTCTCCTTTCCTTAGCTGTTGAATTTTTTGTACCTGTTAAGGATCAGGTTTTAGCATGATTTATTTCCAATAAAGCCATGCTACTCATGGAGGTTTTCCTAATGCTTGCAGCGGATCAGTGCTTTTTGCATTACAATTGCATGGTGACTTGACCTGTAAATAGAGTGTGGAGAGAGGTTCCAGAATCATTCTGAATAAAGCATTTAAAACCGATATCTGTTGCTGAAGATGCTATTTGTACTCTATGTCAAACAAGTGTGACTCGGCTAACTGTTGAAGTGGCTGAGGTGATGTAAACATCTCACATGTACATCAGAAAAGATAAGTAAAGGTGAGTGCCATTTTTTAGGATGTGCTCTAAGCCACTTATGGTATTATGAAATATGGCTGGTATTTTATTAAATATTATGCCCTGTTTAGTAGTTACTTATCAAGGCTGAGGTGCAGTTGTGTTCCTCAGCTGTTGTGGGCAGGAGTTTTGCAGCTGCATTTAACTTTAAACCTTCTAGACCCATGACAGCAATGTTTGAGCCTTGCCCATTAAGGAGAGAGCTAGATTGTCACAGGCTGGGGTTTGAGGCAATTATAGGTGAACAATGCAGTTTTTCTGCAATGCTGATGTACACACACTAGGTATTAGGCTTGTGTAACCTCCAAATCCTTTAATTCACCTGTTTGTGGATGATGTGTATCAAGGGATTGGAGTGCTGCAGTGTAATCATATCACCCATTCAATTTGCTTTCTTCCACAAGACAACAAAAATTTACTTAAAGCAGGGGTGGGTGGAAAGGGGATTTGGATTTGCAGCCACTCTAGCTCTGCTCTAAGCAAACCTGTCCATTGTAGCTAGATGAGTTTTTGATCTATTTTTCTTTCAATGAGCTCTAAAATGCATCAGACTGTCTATCCAATAACCTCTAACATGAGAAAAAACTTGAAGAAAAGGTTAGATGACGTCATACCTCTTTGTTTCCACTATGGAAGTGTCTTGGTTTGAAAGACAGGTGTCTGCTGAGGAAGGCAGGAGCCCCCCTTGGAATGGGAAATACAACCCCCTTCCCTCCGAATTATTGTAAATTTGAAATTAAGGGGCTTTCAGGCAAAGATATGAGGAATAGGAATAACAGGTTTTTTACATATATATATATATATATAACAAAACAATAATACAGAGAAACTGGTTTAAGCTGACAGAGTCAGGGGGTACAACCTGACACCCTGCCGAGCAGGGTGTTGGTAGCAGTCCGATTCGGTGGTAGCTGCGGCTCTCTTTGAAGTGGTGTGATGGTTCAGGTCAAATTCA
>VXAZ01007858.1:0-82178 GCA_013399875.1 Gymnorhina tibicen
TTGCTTTTCAAACTAGCACATAATCATAAGGTAATCCATCACTAATAGTCAACTGGCTTTTGGTTGGCCAAAAGAAGTGAGCATGATATTTGAAGGAGGAAGAAAACAAGCGGTTCAATATTTAGCAAAACACTGAGAAATTTGAGAAAACATGCAAATTACAAGGGGAATTTTTTGTCATTAAACAATAACCTATGTTGATTTTTCTTCCATTTAGGTTCAATAAATGCATAGAAATGATTGTATGTTTGATTACTTACACAATTGAAAGTTTTCAAAATAAGGATATTTTAAAGAAACACGTGGATGCTCCATCCATGTAACTGTTGAAGGCCAGGTTGGATGGGATTTTGAGCAACTTGGTCTAGTGGAAGGTGTCTGAAGCAGGGTTGGAACCAGATGATCTTTAAAGTCCCTTCCAACCCAAACTATTCAATGATTTTATGCTAAATAGCAATAAATTTTTAAAAAGCCATTATCATGTAACAATATAGTATGACTTAAGTCATAATATATGCAATTGTTCGATAAGATAATTTGAGCTTTGACTAATTAGATAATTCAGATTCAGGAGGAGAGAAAGGAAGGCAGGAATATTAGGCTTGCTCCTTCTTTTTCAAGGATCTCTTATTTAAAATTTTTTGATGATTGTAAATCTGAAATAGGCTTCAGAACATAAAATCTGATTCAGTGTTGGTGCTGTATTCCCTTCTACTTGAACTGCACTTCCATTGTTGCAGAAGAACATGCAGATGCCATTTCCACAAGCACTAGAATTGGCTGAATATAAATCTGGTTTCAGATAAAGTTCTGCCTCAGTTCTCAGTTTTGGTCCTCCTTTTGAACTTGGAGGCAAGCTTTGCATTTTAGTCCTTGAATCCTTGGCTTAAATCTTGATCTTTTACATAGATACATTTTTGTTATTGTTTTACAAAATCAGGCAAGTCATGCTGTAAATATATGGAAATTACTAGCAACTGGGATGTACAAATAATAATAGTTCACTTTATTTTAGATTTAGCCTAGTTATTAGAAAAGTCTCTGCAGGTAAGAAATACGGTTTCCTGAAGCCAGCAGAGAAAGTTGGAAAGGATCTCTGATAGGAATCCTGAGTTTTTAGTGAGGTTTTTGATGCTTTTCTTGAAGGTAGCTGTGTCATTACTAAAACATTATACACTGTGGCAGATGCTTTTTCTGTAATTGTTTGCTGTATTCACTGTTGGAAATATATTTAAATGCATTTGTGCTAGAATGCTCTGTTTTTCTTGAGGCTGCTTTTGTGGGGTTTTTTTGGCGGGGAATACAACCTCTAATTGATTGTACTGTTTACATTTTAATAAATACTTTCTATTCCTCAATTAAAAAAATACTTTCCTTCTGTACAGACTTTCAGATGCACTGCCTGAGAGTAATAATTAAACAGGCAGCCCTGCATCTGGCTTCAGGTGTCAATATTTTCAAGAATGTTTGATAGCAGTTGCATTCCTAAAATTATACTGTGGGTGGTGATGTGTTTGCAATGTAAAATACACACAAACCCCACAAAACTATGCTTTCATCTTTTTGGGGTTTTTTGGGGTTTTCCCTTTATCCATGCATATTCCTTTAGATAAAGGCAGTGTCTAGATGAAAAAGCGGGGAGCCTCATTCCTGGTGGCCACGCTGATTAGGATATCTTTGTGCTCTGCACACAGATAACTGGACTGTAACACTGGACTGTCCCAATAAAGTGTTAGAGAAGGAACACACTTGTTGTTTCCTCATCTTGGATCCATACAAACAAACGCTTTCCCCTCAGGAACCCCTAGTTGAGGATGCAATTTCTCCTACTAATTGAAGTAGAGAAATTTGCAAGAGATCAACTGAGTATACCCAGTTTGAGAATCTGGATTGAGTTCTTCCCCAGACTCTTGTAGAGATACAGATTTCTCACCATCACTCTTGTCATTAGGACAGAGTGTTCGCACTTCTCTGGGGAGCAGTCCATTCTTGTTTTCATCACTGCAGAGTACTCCTTTACTCCCATAAAAAGGAAGCTGGGAAGAAACAAGCAAGCAAGGCTCTTTCTGAGGTCTTGGCAAAGGGCAGATTCCTTTCCATGGGAAGAGTGTTGGATAGAGGAAAAGTCTGCCTTTCCTCCCCACTTGCCTGATGCTCCATCTCCACCCATCATGCTGTGGATGTTTCAGCTTGAACAAATCACAGCCTTGAGGAGGCCATTTGACTGCTGCACTGTGCCAGCAGTCAAAACTTGGATTTTCATATGTTTAAAGAGTTTAAAGACTGCTGGTAACAAATCCACTCACAAAAGATCTCTGATTTAGAAGTTTGATAGATTCAAACAAGGGATTTAATCTTTGAAAAATGACATAGAAAGCAACCAATGCTAAATGTTAGTAAGGACTACAAAACAAGTGAGAGTCTGCCCACAGGCACTCTGGGGAAAAAAGTTCCCTAAGAGATCTCCAATCCCTTATATATTTTCCTGAGATCCATGTCACCTTTAATAAGCTTATGAACTGCTAATCAGTCTAAGAAAGCAAAGGTTGTGAAGGTTTATATCCCCATGGATCCCTGGGTTACTCTCTTTGGTTGCAATAAATACCTTCATTTACACCAAGAGCATGAAGTTTCCTAAATAAAACTGTTTTGGAAGGAGGACTGAGGATTTACATCACTCCCATGGCATTAGGGAGGTATTGGAGTATCAAGCTACACATCCTCAGCAGCTGTTAAGTAACACACAAACATAAACCAAAGTGCAATCTTAACACTGTCTTTTTCTTTTTTTTTTTTTTTTTCAGCCAGACCGGTTAGATTTTTAGGAATTTTCTTACATTTCATCTCTTTTTCCTTTTTAAAGCAATTTTACTATCTGTTTGGAAAAAAAAATTATTACAAGGGATGAAAAAATCTATAGACAAATCTGTAGTTCAGAGGGTACAGTGCTATTTTAGGCTGTAGTTTGTCAGATTTTCATGTTATACCAGTGGATCACCATTTACATGTCCAGTTTCCCCATAATTACTGTCTTATTATGTCTGAGGTACCTCCAGAAGAGGGGATTGGGGGGAAATACCACTTTCTTTAGTAGATTTTCTTGAAGAGTTATTATGTCTTTAAGAAGCTCTCCACAAATCATGGCGTTTGCAGCCTGCAAAGTGAACAAGGATGTTGGATATGGTACTACAAACCTTCTGAGCCCCAAAATTAAAACAAGACTCTGCAGATGGATGTAAGGAGACAGGAATTTTCATGTTTGTCACAAATATGCTGAGAGCTAATTGTGGGATAGGCTACATATGGAAGGAATTGAAGATATTATGGGTCTATGCACACCTATGTTTTCCCTCCTTACTGTTACTTTACAGTAATACAGATTTTGGCTTTGTTCTGAGATACTTGCGTTGGCAACATAAGCTGCTCTCTGGCAACAGAAGCTAGTATTTAAATGTTATTTTAAACTTAAGGGAGGGGGGAAAAAGAAGAAATAAAGTGGGGGAAGAAAGATGAAACTGAATTCTCCAGTTGGTGTGTATTTCTATCTCTACATCAATATAGCTGTATGTTGTACCTTAGCTTGATTTCATGAAGATTACGTCCTCTGTCCTTTCTGAGAAGAAAGATAGTGGCAGCTCTTAGTTTTGTTATGAATTTCTACTTGCATTTCTTTTAAAAACACAGAGAGAAAGAGACCAAATGCCACAGAAGTGCAGAACGTGTGTGGTGATTTAGGTGGTGGAAATGCACAGTTTCACCATATTTTAAACATCATTATTACATTGGAGTAAGTCTTGCTGCTTGTAGAATCAGGCCCCTGAGGCTTACTTGTAGCTTTTGGCCCGGTCATGGGCAAAACATTGCACAGTTTTATTCGTTACGTGTTGCTAAAGGGGAGCCTGAAAAGAAAAAAAAATAGAGTAAACTAGGCTGTGTGTATAGGAAATAGAAGAATATAATCCGTTCTCAAGGGAGGATGCAGGGAGGGAGCACAGAACCTCTGGTCTGCTTTAGATTTGGGGGAAGAGGTCCTTCGGTCTTGTGCCGGCTCGTGTCACTGCTGTCCTGACCCCCAGTGCATCCTGCTCAGAGCCCAAAGAGTGATTCATCCTGCCACAGAGGGCTGGGAGCATATCCATCAGCTCTTCTCCCCATGAGGTGATCCAAGGTAGATTATAACAAGGGATTAACCGACAGGTGTTCTACTGAAGGATTATAAAAGCCCTCTGAAAATCTGAGTCAGAAGACTAAACCAAATATTTTCAAAGGCAAAATAAATTCCTGACACAGGGTTAAAGGTTGAGGCCATCTATTTCTATATTTCTCACTGTTTTTTCTCATTCTTCTGTTGGCATTTCATTTCTGGGATAGATGTTCCTTTAATGAGCAATTCTAAAAAGGGTTGCACTGCCATATTTCCAAGGAAGGAGTTAGCTGTAAATTTTTCAGAGCCACTATACACAAATGTGTAATAAGTAACTATGAAGTAGTTTTGTATTTATCTCCAGTCTGGTGCTTTGAGTTCCTGTCACCATTAAAAAGGTCTGATGCTTATGTGATCATCAGGATTTGGATATTGTGATATCAATTGAGGTTATTCAGGAAAATGGATATTATCATACAAATTCTTTGTGATAAAAAAATCCCAATCTGGTAGGTCACATAAGGAAAGTTTCTGTTAAGAAGATTTTCATAACTAAGCTAATTTTTTAACTTGATCAGTAACTCCTCATCTCTCAACTCAGACTATACCAACTTTTTTGACACTGTGTGGTTTTAAAAGACCTTTTTTGTAACTCATTGGGAGTTAATTGCATTTTGTTATTTGCTCCATAATTGGCAGAACGTAATACGTTAGTGAAAATGAAGATATATGAGAATTCATTCTTTGATGCTTCTTTTGGGACTGATCACCAGTTAAATAGATTATTATTAAAATTAATAATGGTAACAGCTATGAAATTACTATTATAATATTCACGTAATCCTAGAAATCTAATTACTACTTGTATAAAAATTTGTTACATGCATTATTTAACAGTGTTCTTATTTCAGACAGTGTGGTGTCCATGATACTAATTGGTGTCTTCCCATAATTTAAATACTAAAAAAATTACTACAGGGAAGTGTAAATCGATGAGCTCTCAGCAGTCTAAAATTAACATTCATATGATGTATTTAGCAAGGAGAAGCTCTAACTTGACTCCAGACAAGAGACTTAATAATCTCTCTTTTTCAGTGGAAATTGGCTTTTTATGGTTAATGTAGTTTGACTATCTAGAATTTTATCTATTCTGAAGGTCTTGCTGACTGGTCCAATCTGCAGCATTTTCCCTGAACACTAGAGGACAAATCCTGTCTTTCATTGAAATGGCATTTAGTGAGTGTCCTTAAAAATTTCCCTTTGAAAACTTAGACTGTTGATCACTGAATAGTTGGTTGCCTCATGGCCTCTCTTTTAGTCTTTTCCATGTTCTCTTTAGGAAGAAATAGAAGTCTATGTAGTTACTTTTTCCTTTTAAAATTATATATATTTATATTTCATCCATATTTATATTAGAGATGTATTATTATAGTAACTGCTCCCTTCAGTCTTGCAGCTGCCCACCCTCTTTAACCTCACTGTCTGGGTTCTACTGCACAAGAAACAGTTGTGTGCTCTCTTGCTCTTATTTCATAGAAAGTTTTCCATCTTGAAGCTCCTAGCATGGCTGAAGTTCCTTTTGCAGTGAGCTCTATAGGTATCTCCAGACTGCTGAGGAAAAGCCAGGAACATCTCCAAAGGCATCAAAAACATGTTGAGCTTTGGGCACTTTTCCCCTTTTTCCTTTCACTTTTTGTATTAATTTTATTTTTTCTCAGATAACTATCCTATAAAGCATAAATAAGTTGGAAAAATTCTCTGGTATTCAGAAAGCATATTGCAGAAATCATAAACAGGGCCTCAGCTGGTCAGATATATTATTTGCTTTCATATTTGTGGTTTTCTCTTCAAAGAATTAGGAATGTCTCAATTACCATGATGAAAGTTAAAACTCTATATTGTTGTATACCAACAGAATCACTTATTTCTCTTTTCTAAATTTTCCTGGCTGATGTCAGCAAGATAATCTGATGTGTTTGTTCTGTGGCTTTACACTCCGGAAAAGCTAAAGCTGTTTGAAGCTTATTTGTTAAGAAATGAATTGAAGTAAGAAAATAAAGCTATATGGACCTCATCCTAGAGACATTACATTAAGAGGATACATGAAGTATAAAATATTTATTGGTAAAAGGCCCAATTATTGCTATCCAATTTTTTTCTTTGATGTAATCTTGCCCCTTGCCCCAGGAAAGAGCATGTCTCTAAAACTTAACTTGGAGCCCAGCCCATTAGTGAATTTTACCGCGTTGTTGTGGGTCTTTTAACCGTATACATGATTAGATGTAGTGTGAAAACATAGTCATTATAAGAGTATCTTTTTCATGCCTTCCCACATCTTAGCACTTAGCAGTGATTTCATTTACCTGTGCACTGTGGCATAACTAGTCTTGTATGTAATACTAGTTATACCACACACATCCTGTATACTTTAGCAGCTAGAAAAAGCTCGCCAAGGGCAAGACTCCTATTCCTAGATTATCACCCACAATCATTTTAATACCATGCAGTTGTTTTATCTGGAATTTACAAAAGTAAACAGAAGAAAGCTACCATGAAGCCTGATGAACATGATGCCCTTAGTTCCATGATTTAATTTTAGGTAGTCCTGTTAGGAGCAGAGAGTCTGACTCAATAATCCTCGTGGTTCCCTTTCAGCCTGAGATATCCTGTGACTCTGAGTGTGTTCAGTTGAGTCCCACTCACAGCTTAAAACTCATTCTGTGAGGACAGAATAGTAGTACAAGTCTTTGTAGAGCTTGCAGAGCTTTTAAAAACCCTGACACACTGAGTAGGAACAATATGTGTGGCGTCATGTACATCAAATAGTTTACCACAGAGGTGCTGACCTTTGGTATCTTTTTTGAACTTCTCTGACTGCATTAGATAGTAAATGCCTCAGGAAAACAGCTTCTCTTTCCCATTATTACCTTATTTTTTAGTGCGGAGGGATAGGTCTATCTTGGTCTGGCCACAAAATATTGTGATGCTGGGCCTTACTTTTCCTACTTTTTATTCTCCACAGCAGACATGGTCTCTTATTGTTTAGTTATGCAATATCTCTTGTAATGGTCGTAGTCAGTGTTGGAGACCCTTAATACTACTCCAGTATAAACACAGAAAGTCACCATATACATAAATTTACATCACCAAGGTCATCTCTCATTCTTAACTTCGGTCACTTCAAGAAGTTTCGAAGAAGTGTGTGTGAGCATATGGAGACTTTTAGGTGGCTTGTGAAAGGTAAAAATGTATTGCTGTTAGAGCAAATATCTTTCTCCTGAAATGAAAGAAAAGATCAGCAGAATAGACCTGGTATCATCAAAGTACCTGAAAGTCAAGCTAAAGGCGTCTCTGGCTCTAGGGTCATTCACTGTATTGTCCTTTTTCCTGCATCTTTGTTAAATAGGAATGCTGCCATATATCACTGGAGAGGGCAACTGCCACTGAGGCAGAGTAGCAGAGCTGGATCATTCTGTGTAGTGAATGACTAATCCCGTTTCTAAGCCAAAATCCTGTTTATAAGATGTATTCTGCAGCTCTGCACACCGCAAATCGTGCTGGCAGCTGGGTTAATGGAAGGCCACCTTGGGCCTGGAAGAGAGTTAGTTGTGTCTTTTTATCTTGGGAATGCATTTAGAGCTGTTGTGTGCCGCACATGTTGGCAAAATGTTCGCCTGTCTTTTGTCTCAAGGTGGGATGCACCAGAAAATAGTATAAAATACCGTGAATTACAACAATGGAAGGAAGGATTTATTACAATGGTCTGATTTTTTTTTTGTAGAAAAAGGGATTTTTTTTTAAACTGGTAATTTCTGAGGTAATAAAAAGTTAGATTTGTACATATACATTGAATTTAAGCAACGCAAGTAACTTGCTGGTGATTGTATCAGTGAATAAAACAAATTGCATGCATGCATTGCCAGGACCGCAGTGTTATTTCTCAAATTCCGTATTAATAATTATTAATAAAATATCAGGTTGTTGTGGAGTTGTTTCCTGTTTGATTAATCTATCAGAATCTGATTATCCAATTAAACTAGTTGCCCATATCAATGAAATATTACACAGCTTGTAAGAACAGATGAGGCTTATTGCAGAGGAAATGCAGCAAGAGTCAGAATTTACCTTTCTGTGAGTACTGCTGGGGAGAAAGTTGGAATCCTTTCCAGAGCTTCTGTGCAGAGCAGAACCATTCCTAGGTTTGTTTACTTGTTAGTGACTGTATACAAATTAAATTCCCCTTCAGGTTTATTCAGGGTGAGGCATGCAGAAGCAAATGGGCACCTTCTTGTTGAAGAGTGTTAAGTCAGGAATTCGGTACATATTAACAAAGTAACTATGAAAACATATGTGGACGGGCTCTTTGTGTACCTGCCAGGCAGGCAGGATAGAAGTCAACCATTTACACTGAAGAGCTGGTTTGGGCAGGGGGAAGTCACCTTCTGCTTTAAAATACACTTTGGGTCAGGCTTCTGCTCAATAGAGCTGCATTTGGTTTATTTCTGAGCTGTCACTACTGCAGAAAAGGACCGGTTCAAGGGGTGTTCTGTGAGAAGATAACTGTAATTGGCAATCCATTTCTTCATTTCCATGCTATAGTGAGCCTTGACAAATTAATCACGATCAAATACGGGCTGCGGGACGGGGGTGACCCACGTAGCACAGAAGAAAAATGAGGCCCTGTGCCGGCATGACAGACTAATCCTTCAATTCACCCATTTGACTGAATGAGGGGACTTGTTGGTACACCTGTCAGCAGCACCGCCCATAAACAAACTGTTCGCTCTCAGTCAGAGGGTTTGGTGGGTGTGATAAAGGTTATTGAGAGCATCCCAACACCTCATCCATCACTGATGTGGGACAGGGAGCTCCTGGATTAGTCCTCAGGAAGAAAAGTCACAGTGGCTTACAAGATCCTGCCTTGAAGAGAGAACAAATTAAACTGTGTTAGTGGAGTGATTTTGTGTCTGATCCCATGGGAACCAAAATGACTCCTTGGTTTGGCTGGATGTGTTATGGCTACTGCAAAAAACAGAAAAAATTTGGGGTTGGTTTAGATTATATTAGGGTCTGTTCCAACACAAGCCATTCTATGATTCTGTTATTATTGCTCGCAGGTCTGAGCAGTTATAGCTTCACATAGACTCTGATTTAGTTCCACGGAACAGGAGGTGAGCTGGTTCCAGATGGAAAGGAAAACAATGACAGCCTAAAGAAAATTATTTACTCTGACAGTTGTTTTATAGAGAACTTGGGAACTTTTGGTAGATATTTGCTTAATTTTCTTGTTTCTTCTTATCTATTTTTTGGAATTGTGCAGCAGCTGTGTGGCTTCTAGGGTTATATTAGGAATATGGGACTCTTTTAACTGGCCTACTCATAGTAATGTTCTTTACTTAATGTTGTTCTTTATTCTATCTATGGCTATAATTTCAGGTTTTCATCTGGTAACTAAAATTGAAACAGAGCTAAGTTCATGCTGGAGCACACTGGTTTCAGAGAAGCTATGGTGATTTGCACTAGCTGTGAAATATTCTGTTGCACTGAGAAGAATAAATGTGGTTTTTTGTAACTGACCCTATTCACTTTGAATAACTGCAGTGAGCTCAGCAGAGGAGAAATCTTGTCCAAAGTATTGTAGTTTTTTTAAAAAATATTTGATTTGGGCACGGAAGACTTTATCTTACTTTTTCTTGAATGAGTATCTAGCCCCTTGAAAAGAACATTACTTTAAAGACTGATTTGTAAACGATTTGTGTGTCTCTTTTATTCCTTTCAGTATATTATTTATTTATAAGAGAATGAAAGTACTTGCTTTCTTATATATTACTAGATGATAATCTGTAGGTATTATTTTCCAGTTTAGTTTTAGACAATGCAACATATCTTTCTTTTTTCCTGTGTCTCTGTGATGTTTGAAAGAACCCTTTAACAGAAATACTGTATAATACTATTTAAAGGGTAATAATTTATTGTACGTGATGCTGTGGCAGTGGAAGACTTTTTGCCCCCTTCTGTTTCATTTCTCTCTGGAATACGAACATTAAACCTTCATTTTCAGGGAGTATCCCGTATAGAAAATATAATTGTTCATCACACATTGTGACTTGTTTCTGTTGCAAACCAAATTTTGGGTTGCTTAGTCCAATTGAGTAGCACTTCCAGGTCACTCATTGAGGAAGGTGCTATTCAACGTGAATAATTTTATGCCACTTCTGCATGGGGAAGACCTGGTTCAAAAACCCCTGAGCTAAATAAGAGCCAATATAAATGTCAGCACATTGCTCTAGCTACCAGCCAGCACTGTGTTTTCTGTATCCATTTTCTTGTTTCTCAGTGTTGATGAACAAAAACATATTTCTAAATTACAAAGACGACTTGTGAAGTGTTTGGCGTTTTGATGAGAAAATACAGAATAGGAATATCTAGAACTTACGATTAAGAAAAACAAGTGCATCCTCAGGATGAGAGTAAATCGACTGTTCAAGCGGTGACCAGTGTGTGGTGCGTAGTTTCAGCTTTATGTACCAGCTCATTATCCAGTGTTGGAAAAATGGAGTATCAGTTTTATGCAGAATGCTTATCACCGTAAATTGCCCAGTGTGGGCTGTGCGCTGCAGACGGTGCAATCATAATAGCTTCTGAACCGATGCAGTTTTATGGATTCAGAACATTAATCATTCTCTTACGCCCTTAATTACCATTAGGTAGTTACACTTGTGTCTGTAATAGGTGCTAAACATTCTGCCACTGATAGGTTTTTAACCATTCTTTTTGTTGTAGCAGTAAACATGCTATAGCTGACTGTTAGGAGGCCAGAACATATTTTTTAGCCTAGTGCCATTAGGAACATGTCCAGTGACATTTTGAACTGTATTTGCTGGTTGGTTGTAGCCTTCTGGGTTTGGTTTGGTTTTCAGGGTGGTTTTTTCCTTTCTTTAGGAATGAGAGTACGGAACAATTCTGTTGCTAAGCTGGCACTGCTTAATTAAGAGATGATGTTTTTTTTGCTTTTGGCCTAGTTTACGAAGTGAGAAATGAAGGAAAAGCTGATATATTTTTCACAGTACTGAAAACAATATAGAAGAAACAAGTGATGCTATTTACATGCTGGCCATGCCAGTCGGTGCTCTAGAAATCTTCTGTTGTATTTTGCTATCAACATTATGTGTTACAATTTACTAGTTCTCAGTAAAGCAATGAATCACTGATGTATAGTAGGCCCTTCCCAAAAAAAGATGTGAGATTCAAAGCTCCCTTCTAATCAAAGCTCCTAGCCATGATTCAGGTAATGAGAATGCGTGTTGCAAATGCTTCTGTGTTATTCCTAATGAGGATTTCATGTTATGGAACCTTATATCCATCTCTCAATTGTGCAGCTTGGTGTAGTTGACACCATTTTATTGACTATAGGTGATCAGAAGCAGTGAATAGAGTTACCCTGGCTGGTGGCCAAGAGTTAGAGACTATACAACTGAGAAATTTGAGTGTAACTCCCCACATATATTTTCAGTTTATATTTTCCAAAGTTGTACACAAGTGATGTGGGAATATGTAACTACTCTGCCCTTGTATTTCTTTAATAATGCCAGCATGTTCAAAATTGTCTTACTAAGGGCAGTCAGTGATGTTCTGGCTGTGGAATTTGAGGCATTTAATGGTAAGCAATTAGCTTCCAAATATTTTCTTAACTTGTTTCATGTTTTCAAGATTCTCTCTAGTTGCTGACCTTCTGAGTTTCCCATGTTGATTACATGGCATTTATGCTGACCTTAACTAAGGGGAACATTTTCTGAAAAGGAATAAATAGAAACGTTTCTCCATCAGCACTAATGCCAATAAAACATAGGTTTGAAGTTCATAAACATATATTAAGTTTAAAATACATACGATTTCAAGGAAGTATCTACTTTTAAAAAATTGCATTTCATAACAAATTACATTCGCTAACCAAGATGAATTTTCACAAATTATTGAAGTTCCATGGTATCAAAGCTTTATGCTAGGAAGAGGTCACCTTGATATTTGTACTGAATACATTTCAGTCTTGGCTCCACATTTTATCATTCCTGATGTCTTAAATTTTCCCTTACCTCCACAGTTTTTTTAATCTACTTATTTTTATTATTTGTTTTTATTACTTACTGTCAACATATTTCACTGATTTTCTACTTACTAAACAAAATGGTTCTGCCTGAATTTCATGTGTAGCCTTAATTTTGTAACTTTTAATGTATGATCCATGCTATTTAGGTTACTCTCTATTATTGCTTGTTTTTGTCACTGCCTACTAAATACATTAATGTCTGTGGATCTCTAAATTGTAAGGCTCCTCTCTTCCTCAAAAATGTCAGGACCGATGATGAAACTCTCTTTCTCTTCCTTCACAACAAATCTAAATATCCACATAGTAAACACTAGAAGATAATCATGGGCTTCAATCCAATCCTGGATTATCTGTCTATAATGTTCAGCGCTTAAGACTGTATCATCACATTGGCACACATTAGATGCAGTTATTTAAAAGACACTTTCTTTTATCAAAAACTGCCCAAACCACCACCATCAAACACCCAGACAATCCTACCTAAGCACTGTTTGGCTACTCCAGTTCCACCTGCTGTGAGGATGCTCAGCCCACAGCTGCCCCAAGAATCATGGCCTCCTCAGGTCTGCCAGTCCGCCTCCTAGCCAAACCATTTCAATCCCAAAAAGCACTGCTTGGTGAAAAACCACCTAGACTGAAGCTGGTGAATCCAGTCCAACCCACTGATTTGGCCCAAAGCAAAGGATGTCCACACAAACATTTCATCCAGCAGGTCTGAGCATGGAGTAACTCCTGGGGGACAAGGATGTGGCAGTAGCACTTGCATTTGTCAAAACTGGATTTAGAAAGTAATGTTTTTTCACACTCTGAACTTGCTTTGTTCAAACTGGTTTGTGGGCTTTTTTATTTGTTTACTGGATTTTTCAAAAGTACTTCAATCCTTTAGAAGCACTGATATTTTTGGTGTGTTTCTGGTCAGCAATTAGTCTTCTGGTTTCTTCAAATTAAGTTGTTTCATAGAGGTTTAATTGTAATCTCCTATTTTCTAAGGAATACAAATCCTTCTTCTTTAACCTTTCTGAATTTTAGAGGTCCTTCTTTCATTTGGATGCCCACCACTTTATTTTTGTATTCCTAGAATACTTTTAAGCTAAATACTGAATGCTGGTTATATGGTGGTTTCAACATAGCTTGATTAGTATCTATTACAGTGCTAGTATAATTTTTTTTTACTTATCCTTAAAAGGTTTATATAGCACCTGCACCTTTCCTTTTTGTATTATTTTTAAATAATAATCTTCAGACTTTCAGTGGTATAACACCACAAACTTTGAGTATGTTACTCTTTTTCTGTCTCCTAGTAGTTACTGTAAGTTTGGCAGGTTTTATTTGTATCAGCATCAACCTGCATGAAATTATTTTGCAAAGTTCATATATAAATATGTATAATTCACATAAACATAGGTATTGATCTCATTGGGTTTGACTCATCAGAACTGTGAGTTTTCCTGCTTTGCTGTGGGGGGTCCTTTCTTTAGCAATTAATCTATAAAAAACAACCAAGTTTTTTTTGTAGAATGATGGTCTCTTAGTTTTGTAAATCTAACTGGAAATGTCTAACTAGAATTGGTGTCTGTGTCCCCAGGTACCTTATGTTGATCTCACCAGCACAAGTACTCTCATGCCTTAATTTTCCATTCCCTTCCTTTCTTATGGTTTTTCTGCATGTGACTGGGACTTCTTTTTGCAGGCTTTCAAGTTGTGTGTTTTGGTGAAAAAAAAAAAAGTAGAATAGGTAGAATATTTTATGGAAATGGAATCTGTAGTTGTATGGTGACTTGATGTTGGCTGCCAGATGCCCACCTGGCCACTTGCTTACTTCTCCTCCTCCTCAGCAGGACATGGGCAAAAACAGGATGAAAAAAATTGTGCACCGAGATGAAGACAGGGAGGTGATTTGCCAAGTACCATAATGGGCAAAACAGTCCTGACTTGGGGAAAATGAATTTAATGTATTGTCACTTCAAATATATTTACCTAGTGAGAGGCAAAGGTCTCCCCTGAACCCCATCTTTCCTAGGCTCAACATCACCCCCTCACTCCCAAATCTTCTCCCACCTCCTGCAAGAGGAGCTTACAGAGCTCACTTTTCTTTTTCCCCTCACTCCCAGGTACTGTTTTGCCCTTTCTAGATTTTGACCCATACATTGATACATACATTCAACTTTCCCTCCTTCATGCAGTTTTGGGGGGCTTTTTACTGATTTCTGTTCCCAGAATGTGAGGAAGACTGAGCTGTAGAGGCGGGTGTCTGCATACCAATAATTCACTGAAATAATCCCAACGCAACTCAATATTGCAATGGTATTTCTCACAATCTGGAGATGTGCAGCTGTCATGATACAGTGAACTGTCTTGAGTGTAATTGTACATATAGCGAGGACGCTTTGATAAAATTAATGGAAATCACATTGGCTAAAGCTGTTACCTAAGCTTGTTTCTAAGGCTTACTTTATATTTTTGATTATGTAACAAGCTCTATTGAATTGACACAACTTCTTTTTACGTATCCCCCAATTAAAAATCTCCCATTTTCCCTCGTTTGCCTCATTGCTAAACAATCAATGGGGTTTCTCCATGCAATCCATTTAATGCTTTTCCATATCCCTTCTGCTGATCTGCCTGGAATGTCATGTTTCCCGAGAGGATTAGTTGTGTTTGACTGTGGCATGCACCTGCCTTGAAAGGGTGGTTTTCCCCAGGTGTAGTGTGGGTCATCTCATGCCAACCATACACATAACCTAAATTTAATATAGCACTGGAACAAACAACCCCTTTGCTGCCACATGGCCACATTTATGAGGAAATTGAGGTGGGAGGTCAATTTTCACTTTAAGTCTAGGTTTGGAGATGCCTGGGTTTTAAAGTGGAGGTCTTTAAATCTCACTTGTCTGACAGGTGGTAAGAAATTTACATTTAAATTGTCCAGATCAGCTTCTTATTTGTACTGCATTGTTGGACAAAAGAGATTTCTTAGTCTTTCAAATCTTTTGCTGCTTGATCTGACCAACCATAGCATCGGTTCCTTTGTTTCAAATCTGGACATTTCTTCTGACTACAGTAATTGTCATTTGCTCTGTCATTGCTTTTTCCCCTGTCTCAATTTGAATATTGTTCAAAATTACTTGAAAAACGTGTGTTTGGGCTTTTCATTTCCCTCTGAAGAGCGGCATCTTACAAAATTAAATAATTTTACTTTAAGGCTGGATTTACCACTGGTGGTCTAACCAGAAATGCTGACGTTTGTTAAACCTTTCTGAAAGCTAGGAAATCCCATTCCTTGCTAAAGCAGAACATTTGCACATACAATGATTTAAAAATAAATTTTAAAACCCCCAACAATACACTGACAACTTACCAGAATGCATGTTGAAAATGCTATTTAAAACAAGTCTTAATAAGGCCTAAAGTTCGTATCAAGACTAAATTGGATTTGAGTTTCTGGAATTGGAAGTGCCATTAACTGGTTATTTAATTTCCTTTTTGATTGAAGAATGCAAGACTCAATAAATGCATAATTGTGAGTGAAATGCAAATTAGAGATGTTAGGAGAAATCGTATTTTTAACAAATACTTGTTTGACAATTAATGCTGTGATCTTTTGGAGCACTGAAGAATCTGGTGAGATCTGGGTTATTTTGTTGATCAGCTACCAGTATTGGGCTTAAACGGCAACTGCTTCTTGTGTGGATTGTTAGTCAAAAGTGCAGTGGTGAGGGTGTTCCAAGAGATAAAGATATTTTTATATTTTACCCATTAATGTTTTCTTTATACCCTTTAGCATTTGAGGTCTCGCTAAGAGCATCAGAAGTGTGTAATGCACTGTTGTAACCAGTTTTGTAACCTAAGGCAGGTTTGCTGAAATCAGACTTTTAAATTTCAGTTTTTCCTTACTCTTGCTTTAATCCAGTTTTTCCCTTTATTCCAATCCTTAAAAATCTTTCTAATAACATTTCATCTGTTGTGTATACTGCTGTAATCTCAGAACATGCAAAAAGGTTTTTCAGTACAGCATTGTTAGGAAGGTTGAAGAGGTGCTGGTGATTCCATGTAGTTTTTCTTGACAAAGTTGTTGCTGCAGTACATCCTGAAATGAAGATAAATAGAGTAGATTGGCTGGTTGCTGATACATACAGGAGCATAAAATCAAATAAGGCACATTGTGACCCTTGCAGGACAAAAAGAAGGATATATGGTGCTGACTTCTTGTCAGGCAAATGACTACTACAGAAATGAAGCAGCATCTGGGCAAGCGGGAAAAATGCTTCCTCTTGAAAAATTAATGCATAAAATTGTTGAGATAGTGCAATGATGCGTCAAGTCCAACAACCTGCACAAGCACTTGTTTTAGCAGCGTACATGTAGTGTGTGTTCAGGTAGCATGAAGTGCCTTTCTGTACAGTGAAGAACAAGCCATTAAGCATCACATTTAGAATGCACACCCTCTCTGTTCCTCCCAAGTGTAGTGGCATTTTTGAACTCCAGACTGGGTGGAAATATTTCAGTTTTGAGCTGTTGTAGATTTCCTGAATACAATAGCTGCTGGTGTGACCCTTTAGTATGGTTTATTGCTGCCTGAGGCAAGAATGGAAAAAAATCCACGATGTGAATAGTAAAGACAAACCAAGAATCAATAATGTATTTGTTAAAAAGACTAAACTAAGTAGATTAAATGTTCCAGACACAGTATCTTGCTGTTTCACCCAGCTTGCCCTGTAACTTTATTCCGTGTATGTCTTTTGGGAAAAAAGATAAAAGAACATCTGAACATCTTTATTTCCTTTTTTTTTTCTTTCACAAGGAGTAAGTATATATTGTTTCAGCCTATTATGTGCTCCTAGGAAATCTTTGATTTCCCTTCGACAGGAGATAAGAACAGTGCTTCAGCAGAAATAATGTCAGATAGTTTTGTTTTTTCTTGTACGTGGATGGCCTTCCCCAAATACTGTGTTGGTTTTAGATAATCCAGCTAGGTCTTTGGGTTGCATCTGTTGGAGCAACTGAACATGGTGGAAGTGATTTAAAGGCTAGAGCTGGGCTGGCAACACTGTCTGTGTTCTTTCCGTGATTTTGTATTTCTTTCATTATTGCCTATGTATGTTTATTCCTCTAAAATTTCTCAGACTTTCTATGCTGCCATCTCCCTTCATTTTGCAATGGTGGCTCATGTCCATTACATACATGTGTTTCCCCAAGTTCTTGTAACTCCTATCATGGTATGCTGCCAATTCGAGTCAACATACTGAGAGCTCCAGCATTGCCAGCAGCCCTGATATTGTCTCTCACATTCAGCCCTTCTCCCCAAAATCCTACTCTCTGTCTTGCAGCAAGAGGTTCCACGCTCCCTCCCTCTCCTCCTCTTCCTCTACCTCAATCTGCTGCTCTTGTGTACGTTTTCCTGGCTCCCACTGTTGGCACAAAGATCCTATCAGCAAGAAGGGCAAGCCTCTCATGGCAATTCCCACCTCTTCTCCCCCTGCCCAGCCTGTAGTGGCAGATGTATTAGTAGACATCAGAGACTCAGTAAGGAGTGGCACATCAAGAGTATCTCTACTTCAGATGAGCCTTCAATTAGAGCCTGCAATCAATAGCAAATGAGGAACAGGGCTTGGCAAGGTACAGAATCATTACTTTATTCCCACTGCTAAACAGATCATCCCTTGGTGCATAGAGACAGTGTGTGTCAAGGAGGGCCTGGGATAGTGTCAGTGGAGGTTAAGGAGGTTATCACTGCCCTGGACCACACTTTTCAAGAGAAAGTACCAGGTTCGAATGGAATTCAGAGCGTGTGGGTGCGTGGGGGTTGGTTTGATTGGGTTTTAACTCCTGTGGCATTAGCAAGACACTTTAGGAAGGTAGGATTGATTCCTTGCACTTTGCTTCACTTGAGAACAACAAGGCATCTTAATTTAAATCAGTGGGTAGAATAAATATTTAACCTTGTTGGAATTGTAACTACACTGAAGCCAATATCCCAATGCTGTGCAATTCAGTGTATGATGGGAGATTTCACAGCTGACTAGTGCTTTACACTTCGTTTCAAATTACTTTGGCTGTATTATGTTGCCACCCTAAAACCCAACTTGCTTGCTATATATGGCTAAATAGAAGATTAAATACTCTGTATTAGGAAGCTCACGTACACTTTGAAATCTCTTTCAATTAACATTTCTTTGTACAATGCGTGTTTCTGGAATAGCAATTCTGGATATGGTGTAAAGTGTGTTTAAAGGAGAATGATGTGCTTGAGCTCAGGAACAGCTGCATACATGTGTTTAAACAGCTGTGTAATTTACACAGACATTGCATATACACTCTCATAGGTAGATTTTATAATTGCAAAACTACCTGCCTGAGTATATCTTCCACTTATATTTGCATTGTGTATGCTTTCTCTTACCATAGGAGAATGCTAATGGCCAGAGAGATCTTTTTCCTTTCAGTGTTGTGCTGGTGTCTTTCTGATCTTTCCCCTACTATGCTCAGCTTGAAGCATTAATGTTCTACTTGGGCATTAGAAATTCCCTGACAGACAGAAAAGCTCCATCACACAGCACAGTAAACAGCACAGCTACAAAACAGTTTTGCTTCCCAGAGTCTCCAAGTATTGCTTTCTATGGGTTTTTTACGAGACTGCTAGAGAATCCATTTCTCTATGTTCTGATCTCCGTGCAAGCATACTTCTTTACAAATGCTGGAAAAATGAAACCAAAACCTTGACTTCTAATAAAAAAAATCTACTGGCTACTGCGGAAAAGTGAAATTCTTACACACATGCAGCCCTCTTTCAGAACAGCATTATGATACTTCCTGCAGCAAGGTAATTGTAGGGGAGCTCTGTTCCTCCTCAAATGTAAATGCATTTTCACTAAAACTTCCTCCCCCCTCCAATGCTATTAAATATCAAACAACTCAGTAAACTTGAAATCTAGTTTTTCTTCAGTGGAATCTTTAGACTTATTGGTGCAAGCCTCTGCTCACGTGACCTACATAATTACAGTGTATGTCTCTGTTCAGCTGACACTTTTAACACAGTTATATGGCAGGTATTTTTCCAATGATATCAGCATGGCAGAATGTGAAGTGAAGCATGGTGTGATATTGTGTGTTTCAGAGAAAACATCAGTGACCTTGTTTGTCTTGCATCTTAGCCACCTTTTGGCAGCCGACTTCTTTCAGCCACAGCCTTAAGCTGAGCCCAGACATTCAATAGAGAAGCACCTGAGTTGTAGATGGTGCAGGTGAGTTGATGCGCTGATCAGGCAAGAGGCCCCTGTCACACAGCACGCACTGGGCACCTTTTCTGACAAGCCACGGCTGAGCAAGCCCTGTTACCAAGAGAGTCCATGTATCTTGACCCGCAACTTGTCTTGATTTCGCTGGCTTACATGAGTTTCGTCATGTTCCCTGGTGCCAACGTTGACCGTGACTGACTCAACCAAGGATCCCTGTGTTACCCAATGCACTTCGGTGGCTGAAGGAAGACTCTCCCCTATTTCAAATCTCTACCACCTCTGTGTCACTGTATCAGAGGAAAGAAGTTCTTTTGAGATTCTTTATTAACCACCTTCCACCAGCTGCATCTGTCATGTCAGTTGAATGCAAGTGGAAATGATTCTTCAGGAACTGCATGTAGTTTTCTGTTGCTGCTGAATTTTTTCACTCAAGGAAAATGTAAAGGTGTGTACCTTTCTTGGGAAGAACCAAGAAGCATGTAACGATTTCTTCAGAATAATGTTTTGTTTATGCATTTTGAAAATTTCTTATTTCCCCTTTTTGTTTTACATGAATGAGAATTTATTTCTGTAGCACAGCACATGAAGGATGCAGTGAATTGGTGCAACTTTTTGTTTCTCGGGGTAACAGAAAGGTTACTGGCTTTTCACAGTACTTAATTTCACTGTCTTTCTTAGAGTTACTTTTTGAGTGGACAGCAAATAAGGTTTTCTCTGGCTGAATGAGTTCAATACAGCAAGGTAGGTTATTTAGCAGAAGATTCATGGCTCTTCTGTTTAGTCTTCAACATAGTTGATCCAAATGAGGGTATTTTCTTTCCAGGTTATGAGTGTCCACAAAAATGATCAAGGTAGGAACTTAGCATGTTTGTCCAATCATCCAATCACTCTGTGAGAATCCTTATTTAAAAAAAAAAAAAAAAAAAAAAAGAAGAAGAGTCAGAGAAAAAATCTAGAAGCTCAAGAATAGAAACAAAATAAGCTTTTTGGTAGAGTACTATCATCTCTGCTTCCAAACAAAATGGATTTACCATGGTAATGGAAATCAACGTAGCATGAGTGAATTCATTTTGACTACTAAAATACATCTTTGACAAGATGATTATATGGGATCAGTTGCAAGATTATGCTGCTTATTTCACAGCTGAAGGACAAGTGGATGTATTGAGTTAACCCTACCTCAGGCATGCTGGGCTATGCATCCCATTTGTTCTCTTTTATTGTCATAAGCACTATCATTTGTGTCATCAATAGCTGGCCTTAACCCACGTGGCCATAATGAAGCACAGTTATTTACATGTCCGTTGTGATTCAAAAGGTATTTACAGTACCAATACCGGGGTTCAGAACGTGAATGGAATAAATGCTTGGTACCTTTTTTCTCTTCCTTCCCTCCTCTTCTTTCCCACTTCTTCTTTCCTTTAAAACATCTTTATATTCCATGCCATCTGGTGCTGATGATTCCAACACAGCAAGTACTTGATGCATGGTGGAGATACCCTGTCATACTGACTGCAGAGACGGCCTTCAATACAGTCCCACAGTTTAAAAATGTGACAAGCTACTATTTGAAGAGCATTATTTATACATCTATAAACATATTGACAAATTTATAAACTTAAAACATGGAAGTTTTTCCATTTTAACAGTCTTGTTGATTAAGCTGTGGGACTCAGGGTTGATTTTAGCACACAGGAACAGTCTGCAAACTGTTACATCTTGATAGATGCACAAATATGCCAGTGTAGATATTTTTCTGAGAAAATATGAAAACACATAATGATTATTTGTGTTGATGTGCATTTGGTTCCTTTCATGATTTGCTTCAAAATGAAACCATTAAAACTGGCAAATAAGAGTATTAAGCCTGTGACAAGTCTTTTAGAATCCATAGAGAAGGGAACATGTTTTAAATGAATAAAAACCTGCCTAGCACTTAGGCTGTGCTAACAAAAAAAGATAGAGACCTTTTTTTACAAGGATGAGTTTATTTACAGAAAACATTAGGCATTTCAGTTAAACTGACAAATTATAACACTTATCCCTACAGCTACTGAAGTGATTTTCTGGATTGACATTTGCTTGTTAGTATTATAGCCCTCTCATTATAATCTGTTATCTTATCCTCAGATAGATCATATTAAAGTTTGATTACTTAAAATCTGTATTTTGTTAATGGGCTTTTCATGGGGAGGTAGTATTACCTGATTGTAAGTTAGACATTTTTAGTAAGATTGGATCAAGCACCGTAAAAGAGGCAGATAAAGCTACCACCATCTCCACATAGTTTGGGAGTCTCTGAAATAGATTTCTGTTAGTTTTGTGTCACAAAATCCTTGTTGCACTGTTACGCACTGAAGAACATTGTGCAGGGCCAGGAGCTGGACTCTACGATCCTTGTGGGTACGTTTCAACTTAGAATAGTCTATGATTCTATAAACTACTGGTGTACGTTTTTCTGATACTGCATAAATCAGGCATGGAGTAAGAGACATTTACAATTGAGTAAATGTTTCTCTGATGAATCCCCCAAGCACAAAATACTGAGCATTTACAAAAGGGTGTCTAACAACAGGGAATTCATTGCATATTTTCTGTACATCGATGAAAGAGGGGGACTTATGTTCTTACCAGCTGTGTTCCAGGGAATAAATACAATATGTAATGGGAATGTCAGCGTGTATCTCTAGTTACTATCTTAGTTCTCCTCCACACTCTTCTCTCCTAAAACAGCACATTTATTTCATATCAGATACTTCAAAATAATTCTGCCATATCTTATCATGCCTTTGCAGGAAAATTATGGCTGTGATGACTGCAAGGACTCACACAGCCTAGAGCTTGCTTTGCCAGCCATTTTGCAGGTCAGGGTTACAATTTTCAGGAACAAGTTGGTAAAGCCCTAGAAAGAGGTGCAGAAGCTCGTAAGTTTGAAGACCTTTCAAAGCTTTCCTAGGCTGTCACTGTGGGTAGTATCTGTGCAAAGACATACCGAAAGCAGCAGAGTTCAGATGAGGTGTACTTTATGTAATGGTAGCAGCATGCACGCCCTTGTTCCTACTGACTTAGCAGGCTTGCACCCACTGTGCCATCAGCTGTGATGATGAAAGCTGTGCTGTGAAGGATGGCTCCTGAACTCAGAGGGGCACCAGAGGAGTGGCTGCTCACATCCAGGATTTTGCTGTACCTGAGGAGTTGGGATCCTGGTAATGGATGGTGAGATGTGATCAGCTGGCACTGCAAAATGCAGATGGTGGCAGTAAAATTCTCATTTGCTGAAGCAGCTCATCAGGAACCAGACACAGCCTGTGGTGGTTTTGTGGTATAGCTGGGTATGTTGCCAGGGTGTTCACTGTGGCAGTGGAGGATGTAGAAAGCTCGGTCCAAGTTAGATACCTGTGTCTGTGGGTAGGTACACTTTGCCACACACCTGTCCATGACATACAGCCTGCCAACCCTCTCTTTTTCTCCAGGCAGATAAACCCAGTGAAGTCCTGTACCTCATGGCCAATGTGTGCTTTTATGTGCCCTTGTCCTTTTCAGTATGCTGGAGGAGCACTCACTGCAGTAACATGGCCCAGTGTCACTCATTATTTTACCTGTTTTATCTTTTGTGAAATTGAGCCTTTAGCCAGAATTGCCTGAGCTGCTGCTCCAGCAGTCAGTTAACTCTGAGGCTCCTCGAGCTCATTTCTCTCAAGTAATTTGATTCCCACGTGCTTCCTGAGATTGCTTTCTCGCTGAAAGTGGGAAAGGGGGGATGGGGGTGCAGATGGGAGCAGACCAGAAATGCTATGGCAGGCAAATGTAGGTTAGAGATAAAAACAATGCAAAAGCATGTTTTAAAAGATCTCATCTCTCTCTATCTTCCTTTAACCTGGTCCTATAAACAAAAATGTTTTTCTGTTTGAAAATCAGAGACAGGGGCTTTTGTGCTGGTGCAAGGTTTGCAACAGGAGGCTAATTCCATCCTGCTCCTGCATAAAGTCAGTAAGATAATCCTTTCCTTAAAATTACCAGATATGTGTGTAAAATGCTAATTAGATGATTCTTTTGGGGGATAGCTAATCATAAAAGGCTCTGATGGATTTCAACAGATTTTCTGAAATCATACACAGAATTCAAGGCTGTTTATTTAGGTTGCCGAACTGTTTCCTTTACATTGTGGTGACTTAGGAGTAATTGAACACCAGTTTTTCTAGATAAGGTTCTATTTAAGACTGGCTAGTATGGCAGCAGTTTCTAAGTAGTGTACAATTTATGGAGAGATTCTATACAATCCCCAATGCTTTATCACTGTTTTGGCCAACTACCCTGCTGTAAGGGCGTGAAAAACAAGCCTGAAAAGTTAATCTTGCTGGAGGGAGAATTGTTCTGAAAAGAAACCATTCAGTGCATAAACAGTAGTATATCCCTTGTCTGAAATACGCATTTGTCCCTCTGCACGGTGTTCATTTTATGTCCAGGCAGAGCTACCACACTTCGGGTATGGAATTTCTATGTGAAAAAGTCCCAGTTTGTTAGCTAGGATAGTACTAATTTGAGCAGATGGTCTGCTTAGAGCTCTGTTATTTTATATTATGAAAATGAGGCTTTTGGAAGTCCCCGCTTTGGGTTTCGTTAGCGGTCGTTAGTTGGTGTCATGAGACATATGCCTTGATGATATCAGCAGCATTATTAAATGTTATAAGAATGTATTTTCACAGCAGCAATAAAAGTATCCACAGTAACATTTGTAGGGCCTAAACTAATTTTTTATCTTGGACTTGGTAAGTATGTTTTTAAAAATGTAAAAATATGCTTTATTGAGAAATGTATTCAAAGGAAGCACATGCTAAATGTTGGTATTATCCAAAATTGACTATTTTACTTGCTTTTCTTGATGAATGGTTGTCATCTGTCACTTCAAAACAGTACACATGCTGCTGGAGCAAATCTTTGCAGAGTCAGTTTACAGGGAGTGATGTTTCGGGAATGTAATTCAGTGGGGGGATTTTGGTTTGGGTTGGGTTTTTTCTAATCTTGTACTGCACAAGTTCTGAAAAAGGGTCAAAGAAGATATAAGTCAAAAAGCTAAAAAATTGTAGTTTTTTGCAGTATCTGTGTTTCAGTGCAAGGATGTAAGAAAGGCTGTATCTACACAGCTGTATGTCAAATATCATGACTCTTTCTAACCCTATTGCTTGCTTGTCCACTGTGCCTGCAGCTCCACCTCTTCAAAGCCTGTTCTATTAATCTAACCTACTGAGAGCGATGCATACAGCTTATGGGGTTTTATTTTTAAATCCTCACAGAAATTATTTGCTGCCCCCAAGTTAGGAATTTAAAGGAAAATTAAATTAAGGTGCCTAAATAATGAAAGCATCCTTGAATTTGACAGGTAGAAACCATCAAAGCAAAAAGCCTGTATCCCTGGAAAGATTTTTGGTATTGTTTAGTGCTGGGGGGAGTTACTATTGCTAATGTATCATGCAACATAAGGCCTTAAGTTCATATGCTTATGCTTCGTGAATTCTTTAATTTCCAAAGTTGTTTGTTATGATTTAGGTCATAAATTGAGAGATTTCCAACTCAAACATTTCTCTCTTTATAAGGCCTATGGCATTGGGTGATAGTGTGGTATAGTTTTGCTGACAGATGGATTAAAGAAGGAAAGCCTTAAGAAAGCCCTTATGCCTTAGGAAATGTCTGAATTTTTCTTGCTGCCTTGAAATGTAAGCCTAGTATTTGTTACTGTGATATATGTGTTGAATGGTTGCTTGCCTAGTATGACACATGTATAGCTCTCTATTGTTTCTTCTTTTCTTGAGCAGGGGACCTTTCTTAACTAGAGTCAAGTAAAAGCAAATAATACAATAAAGCATTGTTGGCCCTATTTTCAATTTATTTTGCTGGGGAAAAATGTAACTGATGTTACCTAAAACCTTTATACACATCTGTGAAAAAGGGAGTTGACCAAAGGTAATTCCAAAATATTTTAAGAAATAGGAAGAAAAAAAGTCCAGATTTTTGTTTTCTTATATATAAAATAAATATATGCCTTTTATTTATCTCTCATTTCTTCTCTTTTTAGGTTTTCCAAATGAGCCTGCTGCCGTCATTGCCCTTAACACTATTAAGGAATGGTTAAGCAAGAATCACAATGAGGTATGGAATAAAATAATTTTTTTTTCAAATTTCTGTTTAAGGTTATGGTCTTTGACTCCAAAACTGTGAAAAGAGTAAACATAGGCTTGAGCCTTGAAGTCATTTATTATTTAGTCTTAAGACCAGTGAAGTCAGGTCAGGACAATATAGCCGGGGGAAGATTTTTATATCTAAAAGCTATACTAGAGTTCAAAGCAAATACCTTTGTTTGAAACCATACTGTGCATTTCCTGTGCATTGTAAACTTTCCTGGCAAAGCAGAAGACTATTCTCTTCCTAAGCTGTTTCTGAATGTCAGAGTTTTTGAGGAGATTCTTGGAAAAGGAAATGTGTATACCAGTTGTCAGTGGAAACGGCCAACAAAGGTCAGTGGTGTTCCAGAGGTCACTTTACAGTAAAGAGCTGTAGGATCCTATTTTCTATTTTCATTAATTTTTTTGTTTGCTTACTGTTAAGTGTCCATTTTCCCAAAAACACTCACTATATATGTGAATTTTCAATAGTACTGGTCGTCTTCCAGTGGCAACATACTAGTGGTTGTTTGTACAAGACAAAAAATGCTTTTAACAGAATGATCTGCGTCTCTCCCCTTTCTAGTTTTGGTCTTTCTGTGTTCCTAGTGTTGGATTGGAGAAGTGCAGTAAAGAAGCAGCAAAACAAATAAAATAATCATGTCTTAAACTAACAGTCTGCCTGTTTCCTTCTGACGACAGCCAGCAGATTTCAGACAGTTAAAGTTGTTTAGTATTTTGTCTGAAAACATTGAACAAAGTGTTCAGTGGAGAAGCACTGCATACAGGGACATAACTAGTAGTATTTTTACTCTAGCAATATATTCAGGGAGCCTTTTTGCAAGAATCTGATATGTCAGGGTATGAATTTAGTGGTTTTATGTGGTTTGGTTTGGGTTTTTTGCCAAATTTTAATTGGAAGGAAGTAGTATGTTGAGATTTGAGTGGTACATTGAGGTTTTCAAACCTGGAAGTGCACTAAGGAGTGCATACCTGTTTGGACACCGATTCTTTGTAGCACTGAGTAGTTGGTTGCTGTGGCTTTCACTGCTGTCACAGTTGCTTCCCACAGCTAGAAATCCGAGCAGTGAAGCAGGAGTTTTGGATGGACAGGCTTCGTTAACACTATTAGTGCCTAAATCTCATGAGCTTAGCCCTAAACTTTTATTTTTGGGATCTTGTCTGTTTGTAATTTTAACCTTGATGTGTAAGGCTAAAACCAGTATGTTTGTGCTGCTTACCATCTTATAATTCCTTCAATTTTTACCACATAATTAAAAAAATAGGCGGAAAGGTTTGTTTTTGTTTTTTGCTCCAGAAATAAGTTTTTCTTCCTCAAAAGCTGAGTCTGTATTGTATATACACCTCCTGCCTTGCTCCTCACGAACTCCAATTTAATGAGAATTACTTTAAATAAGTAGCTGTAGTTTATAATGTTTGGACAGTGAAAGGAGCCCAGGCTGTCCTAACTACAAAGCAATTGTTTAAAGTTATCCTACTGATCTCACACCACAGCTGTTTTTTCAACTTGGACTATTACAGCTCGTAGTTGTTGTCTTAACATCCTGAATCCCAGCCTCACCAAGCTGAGGTCTCATGCTGTTTGACACACTTGAAGACATACGGGTGGTGCCATTATTGCATATTACTGATTATGGCAATTCAGAGCTGTTCCCCCAGAGTTCTTGCTGATTTTCGAAGGAAATGGAGTATTAGGTCTCCATACATTTTGAGGGTGTGGTTATCCACAGCTTTGTACTTTCTCACATGTATCTTACCCTCTTCCTAAAGTTTTTCCACAATCCACTGGCTTGAGTTTTAGACTATGGCATACTGGCATGTTTTACATGTCATAAATAGGACAGCAGCAAAATAAATATACTTAATTTTATTGAAGACAGCAGTAACTTATGCAGTAAAAGGGATCTTTTGGAAGCATACCATTACTGGGTTGCTGTTATTTAATGCATATAACAAGGTGAGCATAGTTATCTGGCTTAAGAGAAGTGATGTAGCTCTGTGCCAGGTGTCAGTCTGATCAATTTTATATTGTTATGGAATCACAGAATGGTTTGCATTGCAAGGGACCTTAAAGTACGTCTAGTTCCAACCCCCCTGCTATGGGCAGGGATGCTACCCACTAGACCAGGCTGCTCAGGGCCCCATCCATCCTGGCCTTGAACACTTCCAGGGATGTGTACACTTACTCCCTTGGATTAGATTTTGTGCTGTGAGTAGTAGTATTATACATTACCCAAGCTTTTCCCCAAAGTAGCTCATCATACAGCAATGTATTGAAAAGGAATTTCTGTGCTTTAATACACTCTCCTCTTATTGCACACAGCCATATGATACAGTCCTTTCTACAAAGTTCTGTTTTGAAGACAGAGCAATTCCCACTACACCCACTGGGTATTTAAATTCAGATTTTCTAGTCTGGGAGCAAAAGCTCTAACATTCTGGCACAAGGGCAGCTTTTCAGAGTGCTGTCCACATCTCATTCCTGTTATCACTGACCAAACCTGCTCCCCTGGTACTGCCTGCTCTGTCAGGATGAGTTGGTGTGTCCTGCTAACAGCCTCTCCTGAACAAGAGAGGTCTCCTACACTTGGCTCTGCCAGAGTTAAATTAATCAAAGTCAGCTTCATTCCCTCAGCCTTTGTTCTGCAATCTGCCTTGCCTGTGAGAAGGTTCTGCTCCTTTAGTCCCGAAGGTGTCTGGCAGCCAGTTATGCCCTTGGACCTAACCACTCACTAAGGTCTCAAACTCTTTGATTGTAGAATGTGAATTGACTGCGTGAATTCAAGAAGTTTTAGTGCAAGATAGCATGCTCACTAGGGAATCTGCCTCCATAGCAATACACCTGGCAAAAGCAGGTAGGTGAATAAGATGGAAAGCTGACAAATTTCCAAGTCTTTTGTTGTGCTCTACAGCAGCCATGTCTCCTGTGCCTTCCAGCAACCCAGGAATCTGTGACAAATTTGGGAAAGATAAGGCAATATTCTTGTCTTCACCTCTCTACCTTCCTGTAGTATTTTTTTCCTTTGACGCTATAATGAAGATTTTTTACATATTCATATTAATTCCAAACATAAATAAATCAGTTGCTATATTCCTTAGTCAGCCCAGGGGCCTGAAAATGTAACTTGAATGACTCCTGCAAGCTGTGTCACAGTCCTGTGAATTTCTCTGTCATAGTATTTAAAAGACAAGTGATTTGCATTTAATAAAAGTTTTTCTTATCCAAGCCCATGGTTGTGCTTGACCCCTCAGGTGTTTGTATAAAAACTTATTAGCATGCTTAACTCTGATGTCACTCAGATGAATGTCTCATTACCATGCAAATGGAGGTAGCTCCCTTCTGAGGTTAATTGTTACAAAGCAACAGAGATATATTTCTATTGTAATTTACTCAACATACAGCCACCATAGTCCAGCAGCCTAAAACTCAACTACATAAAGTTGGCTGGGGAAAACAACCCTATTGTAAGTAGTGGTTTGGACTCACTTGTGTGTAACAGCAGCACCGTTCTGCTCTTGAAATGAAGCCCTTAGTCAAACTAATCTCTGGCCATGCTTTACACCAAGGTCTGCTGACTTGCAGCCAGAGGGCAAATCTAGTTTAGAAGCTGGTAAATGGTGTTATGCTGTAAGTGGAGAAATCCCTTGGAGCAAACTCCCTGGTATGGCCTCAGTCAGCAGTAGTGGTTAATTTGCTGCAGACCACCTAGGCTATCTCCTTAGCAAACTGTGTTTTCACATTTCACAAAGTGCTCTAGAGGTTTAATAGAATTCTTCAGAGCACAAAATAGAATTGGAGTCCACTCTTTAGGAAATTATACCCTGGGATTAATTTTAAAATGCACATTAAGTTCTTTGAACAGGTCAGAATATCTCTTTCTGGGATAATTTGGCAAGGTTTGAGGTGTTCCCACCTGATTTCCCGTAATGGTATCTGAACATTTGTCAACAAATGTATCAAAAACATTGTGACAACTTTAAATACTGGCCCTGCTACATTACTGGGGGTGATGGGGAGAGGCTTATCTTTGGTTTTTTGTGGCAGATATCTAGGAATGTCTGCAATAATAGAAACTATCTACTTTTGCTTTGCTATGTTTCTCAAAAGGGTGAAAAATAAAAAGATCTCAGTGTATGCCTCACCATACAATGCACTGACATGAAAAGCCTCAGGACTTTTTCACTGCTCAAGAAAAGACTTTAAATTAACAGCACATTTAGTTCAAAGTATTGTTCTTTCTCTTGCACAATATCTCACAACATTTATTACACACCCCGGCAGAACAACAACTAGGAAAGTGCGATGGCAATGTATGTGCTATTGAAATAACTGATACAAATTAAAAGCACATAAATGGGAAATAAATCAACATATTCTTGATTCCTTTTCATTAGACTCATTGCTGAAGAGAGACTTTTTTCTTATTTTGCCTGAAGTACATGAGGTCCTTGTGTTTTAGCAGGTAGCTATATATCATCCCACAACCAAAAAAAACAGTGACCATTTCCAACAAAACAGGATGAGCCAAATCCCAGTCCAGCTGAAATTAGTGGAACTCTGTTTTAATGGGGGTGGGGAATAGGTCAGGATCACACTTGCTATACTCCTCCTGACAAAAATGTTCATGAGGAAACCAGTGTTTGTCTAGTTAGGCCCACTCCAGCATGGGTGCCCTGCACCTGTGCTTCCTTTTGTACTGTGCTCCTTCCAAATATGATATATGGGGGTATTTTCCACTACTGAGGTAGCTAAAGGCGGGATATCTCACGCACCTAAAATGGTGCTGGGTACTGGTGACCAGTTTGGAGAGAGATGTGATGGCCAGCTACTGCCTGGGAGGGCAGAGCAAAGGGAGCTGCCACCACTCTCTATTGCACAAGGCAGGCTTGCCTGAAGGATCATTTCACAATTAATTTTATTTTGTTTTTAATTTCTCTAACCCCCTCCTTTTGGTGGTCTCAGCAATCTAATTCTGGCTCGTCATTCTTCAGAGACAATTAAACAAAGTGGCATCCCGAGATGAGGTCTAGTCTTTATCTCTGCAGAAGGAGGCAGGTGGAGACAGCGTGTCTTGGAAAATGTTGCCTGATGCAGTTCCACTTAACGTAAGCTCAGTGAGATTCCCCTAGGGCAGAGCAACTAACTTGCGATGTGTATTCCAGCAAGGAGTGGAGTAGCTAGCTGACAATATTTAATTAATGAAAGCAAGTTTAAAAAAACCCCCAAACATCTATATTAATGCAAACAACTCCCCTTAAGACAGCATGACTTCTAGTTTTGATTTGTTAGTTTCCATGTTTACAGTTTTACAGTTGTCAACAAAACCATGTGAAATTTTGATTAATATATATATTTATGCCTAAGGCGGTATTTTTTTATGGCAAGTTTGGGCCTGCGGTGATATGTATTTATTTTAAAGAATATTTATTACTCAGAAATAAAGCTCTGAAAATACAGGTTTCTACTGAAGCCACTGACAGATCCTCAAGGACAGTAAGGGTGCCAATAAAAATTCATCTGGCTATTTTGGTCGCTCTGATATGCCAGTATCACTTGATTAACATCATCTCCCCCCCTCCCCCAGCACTGTTCTCTTGGGTAGGTTAAAAAATGATCTCCTTTCTATTTCTACATTCTAATTAGGTGGTAATCATATGCTGCTCTGATTGAAATGAAAATCAGCCATCATGCCACTGTCATCTTGCTGAAGTCGAGGAAAAAAATGCTTTTCAACTGGTACAAAATTAAAATGATTTACTTGCTCTGTGTAGCTGCTTTCTCACCAGGCTCAGAGAGATTCAGTGCTGTCCCCAAAGCCCAAATCTAACTATCATCCCAACAGACAAGTCATTTTCTGGAATGATAAGGCAGCTGCCAAGACAGCAATGCTTTTCTTATATGTTCTTCAGGCTGCTGTTTAGTTAGAGGGCTGATAAAGCAAAGCGGACAAAGCCTGTCTTTGTTACACATAATGCTTAATTTATTAACTTGAAAAGGTTTTAGTATTTTTGCTACAGCTACTGAGAAACAGGCAGGAAGGATCCCTCTTGGACAGAACTCCTAGAGCTCATGATGGCTGGGAATGTCCCAGGGAGATGTGCTGTGGGATGGTTTCTGAGATACTCGTTTGTGACCAAAATGAAACTGGGAGGAAGGAGTTGGTGACATGGCTTTCTGTCAACCCTTCCCTCTAAAATTTGTGGAGGATCAAGGAAATTCATGCATAGTGTAGATGTTTTTGCTGAATACCTCTTTGTAAAGGTTTATATAACCTTCGTGTACTGCATCAAAAACACCTTCAGTAACTCCACGACAGCTAATGAGTGTCACTAATACAAGACAGAGCTCTGCATGGGTTCTTTTGTGTTTACAGCAGTTAACTATCTAATAATTGAAATTTGTCAAAGAATTTATTCTTTTTATCCTTACAATTTAATACCAGTTATGATAGCAGGAGCCTGGATAGCTTGAAAATTCTGCAGGCATGTAGCTAAATTAACAAAATTGTCTCTACTTCAGGGCTGAGATTTTGTTTTCTTTCTTTGATTTATTTTTTTCCTTGTGATTTCTGGATGTTTAGAGGGGCCTTACAACTGTAATGAGCTGTGTGAAAAAATACTTAAAAATAAGTAGAAACAGTGGCTTTATTTTCTTTCTTGTTACTTCTTGCATGACAAAAAAGATCAGGATAAGATCTTGTTATTTCTGTACTGGCTTTCAGCCAGAAAGCTGATATTTCAACTGGCTCCTCAAATCAACACAATGCAGAAGAGGTCCAGCCTTCGTTTTGGAAAGATTCAGTTATTGTTGCTGCTCTCCTGGAGACTTTAAATCGGCTCATGTTCTTCACCCGGTGTGTATGTAGGAATAAATAACTGAGGAATAACGATCCATGTATCTCCAGTGAGATTCACAGATAAAATACTTCATGAGTAATGGAGAAATTGCCATTACAATCTTTGTTTTGCTTCTGAGCTCTTCACATTAGTAAATCTGTTGTGATTTACGGTTTGCTCTACTTTGGTGTCTGACTGAACTGTATCAGTGGATTACAGCTGGGTCTTAGCAGGAGCCGCGCTGAGATGGGGTAAGAGGAAGGAGACGGTGGAGAAGGTTTTCCGGCCGCTCTGTGGAGGTTTGCAAGGAGACTCCTACTGTGGAGACAGTGCTTTGGGAGACTCATAGGAGAAGCTGCCCGCCAGGGATGAGTTCGGCTGGCAGTCACCAGCAGATATAAACCAGGTGGAATGGATGGGTACCAGCTGCTGGCCAGGCTGGCTGCCCAGCCACAGTCCCCAGGGAGAGAGATGGCACTCTGCTGGCACAGGCAGCAGCCCTTCCGCACAAGCCAAGAGCATGTGCTTGGTTTTGCTGGCACTTCCCTGGCATCCTGCAGAGTGTGTGATGGCTTCTTTGGGTGTTCTGTTTCCAGTAAATTCACATGGCTGTTTTGCTTCTGGAAAGCTGCCGCTTCGGTTTGATTTAAATACAGTTTTTCCCAAAACAGAATGTCCAGTGTGGAACATGAGGGTGAAATAATACTAAAATGCAAAAAATCCCATTAGGTGAGTCTCATACTGAAGCAAACACTGTATCACCCTATGAAGAACCAAATTGGTATGAAAGAGATAACTGTAAACAGAATATTTTGTTAGGTTTTATTCCATTTTCCCATCTAAGATCTGGCCAACTCCTACCATCATTTCCAACCACATTAGCCATCACCAGTAGGTCACAATCAAATGTATACAGAAGGAAACCCACATGGATCCTTACAGCCAGAGTGCATTCCCTGTGAGGAAAAGAATGAGTTTATTGCTGCTAGACTTCAGCATCTTGACGTATAGTTTGAGATACATGATTCTGACATTTAATAGGTTAGATGATATTGGCCACATACTTTGTAGGTTCTGTATCCTACTGTATTCCTGGGAAGGTGAAAAATAGGTCTGTCTATTAAATATGAAATGACAGAACAGATGAGAAGAGCACTGTGGATGTGGAAAGCATTAACAATGAGGACCAGTGGAAACATAGGAATGACAGCGTGCTTCCAAGATAAAATACCTGAAAATTAATACAGAACAAATTGTTAAAATTCAAATATGAGCACAGTTTAAGGGTGCATATCACCTTCCTACTTAGACTTCAGGACAGATTATGTGATTCTTTCATTTATTTGGGATTAATGAAAAAATGGAAAATAAATTAGGTGAGCTATGAAATTTTTAACTTCCATAGGAATTGTAAACAATGCTTTGTGGGAAGAGGTTTTGAACACCATACAGAGACTTACTCAGGGTTTCTCCTTACTTCTAGCCTGATCTCTTCTGAGATAAAAAAATGAAGATTAAGTTTTACCAGCATAGACTGTTTACAGCTACTAAATCTAAATAGAATTAATTTCTTGAAGCCTTACTTTCTTTTCACCTACATAAAAAAAGAAAAGGATGAATATACTTTGGGGCTAGTAAAATAAGTGGAAAACAACCAGGGGTTAGATGGTAAATACGGGTGAGGGTGAAAGCATAATTAAGTAGCTTTAAAAGCAATATAATTTTACAGTTGAGATGGAAGTTTCCATGGCAAAGAGCACAGCTTTGACTTGCAGTTATGCTTTGTAAATAACAAGGTCAGCGTTGCCCTGTCTCTCTTCTTTTCTGTCTGTCTTCATCCTGATTCAGGTGCTCATTTTCATTCAGGAGTAAATTTACATTTACCAGAAGTGAACTTGGGATGCTCTTCTGAACCAGGAATATTGAACTTCTCTGAGCTAGTATACTTGTCTCGTCTTTGCTATTAGACCTAAGATACCACTTGGTAGGACACTTCCCTGCTGTTTAGTACTTCAGGCTGAAAAGAAATGCTAAGAACCAGCTGCTGTATCTTTGTCCGCATGATCAATGCACAATAAATCCAGGGGAATAGGTGTCTTTCTGTTTTCTCCCCCTTGAAAGAAACTAAGACCTTTCAGGAACCCATCTCTAAATTTCCTAGATTTGATGATGTGCGAGGAAGGGATTTTTCAGGTTCTGCATTCTTTTCTGGTTTCTTCCATACAGCTTTTCCACATACTTAAAAGGCACTGTGCATTTAAACCTCAATCCAGCGACATATTTTCAGGTTTGGGGAAGGGTTTTATATGTGATTTTCAACCTCTTCTGCTGGAAATTTCACCTTTCATTTAAAGCCCCTTTGGCTTTTGTGATCGAAAGGGTTAGAAAACCTTAGTCTTCTATTTGCATATTGATAGTCTTATCCTTTAGTTGAGAGGGATGGACTGTTTTATAGACAAAACGCAGTCTATATGATTAATTTCATTTATTCTTTTTGCTTTCACATTTTTTAAAAAGTGCATGTCAAATGTCTTTTCTGTGTGTGGAAACAAGTCTTTGAACTTGCACTGTTGCTTATTGTTCTGGAGTGAGTGCTCAAACCTAATACGAAACAAAAGCACACAGCACTTTGACTGCCCTGAATTCAATCCTGATGCGTGTTGGATGATAACCTCTTCCCTAGGGACATTTAAACAAACATCTCCCTGTGGGGCTGCATATAATAATACACGATCTGTCTGATGATAACGTCCTGATGGGAAATGTTTTGGAAGGGACAACAGAAATGAAGTGCTTTAGTCCTGCTGACTGTGTTCCCTGCTAAAATCTCTCCCCGTAGACAGCATATAAAGTTCATTAATATTTACAAAGCAAACATGTTTCCCTTCAGACAGTTGAGGCACCACTGCCCTTGATTTTTTTTGGATTCTATGAACTTTGATACAGTATTATATAGCATAACTGCAATACCTCATTAATATGCCTACTTAGATTTGTAGAATATCCTAGATATTTTTTATCTAGTGTGACTTTTGTGGGGTATATCATTTGAGAATAAAATCTCATTATAACTACAGGTTGCTGATGTGTGTATGCTCATCAGATGGGGTCTGAGTCTTCATGGGAGTTTGGGAAATACCTGGCACACTGTTGGTACTGAATCACGTATTAGCTCGGTGGAGTTGTGTATATAAGAAATTGCTGTACTGCAAGTTATCAAAGATACTTGTAACTCAATGCTCTGACTATAAATCCAAAGGGTAAGCTTCTATAGGCTAACACTAAAGCCTTCCTAAATTTTACCAGAGATGGAATTTCAGCTGTGAAGGAATTTTTGCATCACAGTTGCTAACGAGGAAGGGTAGGCATAAGGATCCCTAATCACGGAATCACAGAATGCTCTGAGTTGGAAGGGACCCACAAGAATTGTCAAGTCCAACTAGGGTGGCAGTGTTATTGTTTGTTACAGGAGATAGAGGAAAAGCCTGAAGTAGCTCTCATGTTGAAAGCACAAGCATTTGCAGAAAATACGGTGGTTTATTTATTAGTATTTGTGGTAGTGTGAGAGTGGTGCTTCAGTTTCTGCAATGCTCTCTTTGAGACAAAGATGTCTTTGAGGGACAATCCCATGCCATGCAATTTATAGCCATGGTATTACAAAAAGAAATCTAGCTTGTATGATGCTTCCAAATAGCAGAAGCTGAGAGGGAAATAAGCAACTGTAATTTTTTTCCGAGATATTAAGAGAATAAAGAGTTCTTTATAGGTATATAATACCACATATAAATACTACTTCAATGTCAGATTGCCCAGTGAACTGGGATTTCCACTTAAATGATGAGTAACTTGTCTTTACTGGTGATTTATGGTCACCTTCTATGTTGTGTATGCGGGAAAAAGGGATCCTGCTGCTGTCAAATGAGCAAAGATCTGGGGCAGATGTCTAGCTGTGGATAGCCATGGAGACCCTGTATGATTTTTCCCTCTGGCTTGGACTGGGGCAAGGAAGGCTGACGTTGTCTCTTACCCAGCATGTTGCCCGAACTTTAGAAATTATGTCTTGAGAAGCTGTTTGATCCAAATTTTTAGTTCCCAGATATCTTAGGTGAAAGGGAGGACTGCAGTACATCTTTATAAGCGCACTGTTAGCTGGTGGGTTTTCTGAAGCATGCAGGTGGAAAAAGTTTATCTTGGATGTCTAGCATATCCAAAGCAGTCACATGGAGTAAAAATGAACTGCTGATACAGGGATCTGGCAGGTTCCAGTATGCCTTGCTCTCCCCTCCTTTGTACTTTCTTTCCCTTTGCAGTTTCTTCCCTTCAGCCATCCCTGTTCTGCCCCCTGTGTGAGTGATGAACTTGTCTATTTATATTCTGCCCTTTTGCCTGGGCATTAGCTGAGCGCTTTGGATCAGGAGGTGGAAAACAAAGGCTGTACCTCCTCTCTGGGTCTATCTTGTGTGCTGCAGCTGTTGTTTTTAGGTAGGGATTTCAAGTCCAGCTGCTCCTTATTGACCCTGTGGGGAAGTGGCAGGTTGAATCAATTATTTGACATGCACATTCTCTGTTGGCACAATTCTCCAGAGCCTTATAATGGCACAAATTATGATACTTGCTGGTGAAAAAAGAAAGTTACAATTGGGTATAGCAATTAATACGCAATTAAGAAGGCATTCTTTTTTCTTTCCAAGTATTTTTTTTCCAGCTATTTTTAGATTTGAATTGACTGAATAGTTAAAGAATTGCTTTTGGAAAGGAGAATAGGAGTAGTATTGTTTCCTGCATTAGCTTTGATTTTTCTTCCTGCAGGGACAGCAAGAAGCACAGACAGCTGTTATTTAAAACAAAATTGAACATGAAATGCTATCAAACCATTTACTGTCTGTGAACTATAATGCACCAGTTCTGTGTTTTAATGACGTATTGTTTTTTATTATGCACTGCATTGGTGTTCAAACTTAAATTTGTTTAGAAAAATAATGAGATTTGAAGGTAAATGGAGTGTGTATCTGGAAACAATCTATGTATAAGGTATTTTGTTAATTTCCTTGCTGCCCAAGGTAGTGACATTGCCCATGAAAGGAGGAGAGGCTGAAGAAGGAGATGAAAGGAGGAAGAGGTTGAAGGGTGTTGGGCTGTACATGGGTTGAGATGTCAGCGCAATCTGAAATGACAACGTCTGGGAGCAAAAAACAGAGCAGTCACAACCCCCCTTTGGCCTGTGGCAGCACCACTGAGGCTCCAGCACGGGTGTCAATTTGTGCCAGCGCCTGGGGCACTTTTTGTGATGGTGACACACTGTCGCTTTGGACGTAGATTGAGACATCCAGGGCCACCAAGCAGCCCCAGTTCAGCTGCTGTGCCCCCTCAGACACGTGTCACCTACGCTGTGTTTGACCTTGTGATGTACAAGCAATAAAGGCTCTATATTTTATAATTGTCTCCAGAGCTGTCATGTCCCAGTTTTCAGCTAGATTAATTCGCACCCACGTGAGTAATTCAATACACAGTCATTTTGAGCTGTTAATTTTCTTCCAGATTATTTTCTTCTGAATGCTCTAGAAAGTGGTTTGGAAGAAATATTCAGTGGTTAAAAGAAGTATCTATCCATGTGAAGCCATAGATGGTGTATATTTTATAAAGCTTTGTCAAATGAAAATTTATGACAAGTATAAGGTTTTGCTGGCTGGGTGGCCTCTGTGGGCTTTTGCTAAAAGAGGTCAAATTGGTTCTGTGAACTTAAAACCACAACTGTACTAATTATTGTGATAGGAAAGCGTTAGGAAATGCAATATAATTATTCACAGAACTGGGTCATAATTTCTTTTTCAGTTAGTTTTTGAGCACATTGCCACACCACAATGCTTTCCATTAATAATGAAGACATTTTTGAGAAATAGTATTAGCAGCTGGGTGACTGTAGTTAATTGATATATTATTGTATTCCAGCACATTCTGTCAGGGACTGCTGTGAATGGCTTGAAGGCTTCTAGGGAGAAATAAAACCAAGATAACCAAGGAGAAGTTGTTTAACTTAAAAGTTCTCAGGCTCTGTATACCCTGATTCAAGGAGGCAAATTACTAAAATACGTAGAGAATTTTGATTCAGAAAATAATGATAGAATGAATTTAATAAATGTTGTCTGTGGGAATAGCTCATCAGTTCTTGTAAGAGCAGGGTAATGCAGTGAGGCTCCGGAGAGTTTTAAAACCTGAGTGACTAAACGACATGAATCCATTTATTTATGGATTTAATCCAGGCATCTTTGTCAAAAATTGGAATAATGAATTGACAAGGAGTTTAAGGAATGAACCCTTTATGTGACTGAGGCATGCTAATTACTGCCTTCCCCCTCCCAAAATTACCAGAGCTTCAAATAAATGCATCTTTGTTTTCAGAGTGAGGCCTAGAGAAGAGAGGCAGAGTAAAGCCCTGGAGAGGATTTAGCAAGTCCTTCACCTTCAGGTCACCAATTCCAATCCAGACTATTTTTCCCATGTTTGAGAGCTTCCCAGCCTTTGTACTAGTCTGGCCCCTGTGGAATGAAATGGAGAACGTGGCTTTGGTCCTGGTCACGACTGACATGACTCTAGTTGTACTGATGGACGTTATGCATTGAAAGAGTCTTAATCTGCAGTCACACCACCCAGCTGGAGATTTTGCTTTTCTCTCCAGAGTAGCTGGGATTAGGCACAAAACAGCAGCCTCTGGTGTGGATAGTTGCAAATGTTCAGGCATGTAAGAAGGAATTTCTTCTCAGGTGTGCTTATTTCAGGAAATGGAAAGTGAGTACTTCAAAAGAACTGAGCTATTTGGTCACAGAACATTTTATTGTACAGTTAATTACATCAAATGGGCTGAACTGAGATGGAGTTCTTAGTGACTTTTTTGCTATATATATAATTAGATCTACAGAGCTGACTCCTCAGCTGATGCCAGGCTGCTTAGCTCTATTTAAGTCAATTTGCATCAGCTCAGAAGCTGGACCCTGGTATTTATGGAACCATTGACTGTTTATTTTACCAGAGTAACACACAGCCAAGTTCTGTACCCTAAGGAAATTTAGGTCAAGATGTATAAAGTCAGAAAAATGGTACCGTGTTCACTTTTAAGTAATGACAGGCTAATCTCAATCTTCAGCACTTTTATTTGGCACTCTTTAGAACTTAAAGCAATTGGATACAGAAGTAAAAAATTGCCATGGTGTTTTGTGGATGGACTTGAAATTCAGAGGAAAACTTGTGGTGGGGGATTTTGGTCTTTGTAGTCTGTGCAGATATGGAAAAGTTTTACAGTTGAAAAATATAGAAACTCTCCATATTCAAGCTTCCAGATTCTGTTTTAAAAGATGACGCTAAAAATACCAACTTTCCCCTGCAAACCACATTTTACATGTGAGGCCAGTGTTACTCTGATGCTTCCTATAGCTGAAAACACAGGGATCCCCAAAGAGTAGCACTCTCTGTATCAATTAAATTATTTTAATACAGTTAATCTTTCAAATCGTGCTCAAGCTGTTCATGGATGTTTTTAGCTCTGTAGACCTTAGAATGCCCGGTTTCTTGCACTCTGCTTTTATGTTCATCATTGCCAGAAACAGGCCTAACAGATGCATTAAAAATACTGTAGAAAATGCCGATGTCCAATCTAGTGATTAATAAAGTTACAGTCATTTACCTCAACTACTGCTTTGAAAAAATGCTTTGCCTCACACTAATTATTTCTGTATTGTCCTTATTTGCATCGCAAACATTTCACATCACAGGCATTCTGCTGTTCTTCATCTTAACTTATTAAATCCTTCTTGCTCATGCATGAATCTGGACAGCTGGGTGCCACTAATGGGGCAGCTAGTGCTACCCAGTGGTCTATAATCAACATTCTGTTGCCACACATTAACATCACCCTGCATGCCTGAAAGGACTAAGAAATTTGATTTGTAAAGCAACAGCTGATTAGGGATGATTAACAAAAAAGACTGGAGGGTCATGGATATTGTGTAACACTGACTTGTCCTTTCAGAATCCAGCCTAGAATGGCATATCTGCTATGTCAGTGTAAACAGAAATAGATGAACCATTATCCAAATGTTTTTATCACTAATCATTTCTCAAAGGCTGTTCAAAACCAAACACATTTAATAGCATTTAAATGAAAACAAAGATGGAAATTGTCTTAAAACCATGACAAGGAAAATATGTCTATCTTAAACAAAACATGGCAATTCATTTTTCTGCAGTGTCAGTGGAATACAAGATTGCTAAATCTACCTTAAATTACTTGGTAGATACCAGTCTTCCACACACTGAGGCTGATTTGAAGACTGTAAAAAGAAGCAGTTCATTTTGGATGGAGAGTGAGATACACTGGGAAACCCACAATTGTACCAGGCATTCTTGAATGACCACTGAAGAATATAGTCAGTGGTTTCAATATAACCTGTTCTTACCTTCATGATAGCTCCAGTTCTTCAGAGTGCTCCATAAGCATCATTTGCACCTGTATGCAGGACTGTTTCCAGTTTGCACTTTTGGATGGCAGTGCTTTTCTTCATGAAAAAAAACCAGTAACAACAAGGCCCAAAAAAACCCCACAACACAGAAACTCACAAAACATCAACCCCAAAAACCAACCAAGCAGAAAACCCCACCAAGAGCCTCTGTGAATCCAACAGTTCCTCTTGCATATCTTTCCTCATTCCTCATCCTGGGGACCTCAGTGTATGTCTCTGTTAATCATGGAATGATTTAGGTTGAAGATCATCTTGTTCCAGCTCCCCTGCCACACCTTCCACTAGACCAGGTTGTTCAGAGCTCCATCCAACCTGCCCTTGAACACTTGCAGAGATGAAGCATTCACAGCTTCTCCAGGCAACCTGTTCCAGTGTCTCACCACCCTCACAGGGAAGAATTTCTTCCTAATATCTAATCTAAATCTACTCTGTTTCAGTTTGAGGCCATTCCCCCTTGTCCTGTCACCCCAGACCCTTGTAAATAGTCCCTCTCCATCTTTCTTGTAGGCTCCATTCAGGTACTGGAAGGCCACAATTAGGTCACCCCAAATCCTTCTCTTTTCTGGGCTGGACAATCCCAGTTCTCTCAGCCTTTCCTTGGAAGAGGGGTGCTCTAATGCTCTTCTAGTGCTACAGATATCCAAGAGAGGAAACAATACCTTCTGATCTTATTGTACATGCTAAGGGGTGATTTTGGATGGGAAGCACTGATCATCTTTGTGCTGCCTGTATTCAGCTGTTATCAGCACTAGAAGAATCATTCAACTGGGAAATACCCTTTGCTGTGGGATTTTCACAGTATTCCCCTTATTTCAGGTTCTTGGCCACTCCAACATTTGGCTTCGATGGGATGTCAGCAGCAGTTTAGAAAGCGGACAACATGGCATTTCCATGTTTCAGTAATGCTGAGTCCGGGTGTGGTCTGTATTTGCCAGGAATTACTTTTGGATTTTTTTTTTTTTTTTGGACAACAGAAAAAGGGATGTGATGTAGTTGTCTCGGTTCCCATTTGGGAAAGGTTGGGAAAGAAAACAACGAAAATTATTTTGTAATACTTATAAAAATATGACACAAAAAAAGGTATAGATTACCTGCTTCCTTCTGTCATGCTTTCACTGGTAATTACTAAAACAAAAGAGTTATGTTTGTATTGAAAATTGGGAAGAAAGTGAAATACTAGTTGCTGCATTCTTGATTACAAACCACAAAGTGATGTGGATTACAGAGCTGTTGGTGCACTCCTAAGGTGCCTGTAGGCAGCAAAACCTAATGCAATCACAGGGTAGATAAATAGCCAACTAATGTACGAACTGTTTCAGTTCATCACTGTAGTGGACATTATTAAGATAATTATTTGATCCTTTGTGACTTGCCATTTTATTGTGCTGTTATATACATCAATCTAAATCTAATGAATATGTTTTGAGGTACAATTTTCATCTCTTCTTGCAAAAATGGTTTATTGCAGAAGGCAGCCTTATTAAAGACTTGTCACTTCAGAGAGCTGGTGACAATAAGTGCTTGGCTGTTCATTTACTGGCAAGTCACGCAGTTAAAAACAAAAGCAATGCAGAAAGTGGCACGAAAAAAATGGGTTGTTTAGCTCTGTGCCTTGGCTGGTTCTGTTTCTTGTCATTTTGCTTGAGTTCAAGTTGGGCTTAAAACAGGACATTTTGTTCCACCTGCATAAGTAAAGAAGGTGCCTGAACATACGTATAAAATGCAGTTCAAGGTCCAAGTGGATATTTTTTCTTGACACAAGTCTTTTGTTTATGTCTTACGACCTTGCTGATAATATTTTTGCTAGCTGATTAGTCTGCAGGTACTAATTCTACATGTATGTTTGAATGATTAGAGAAATGACAGTGGCAAAGAGAAAATCCTAGAAGTAATACTAAAATATCATTATTTCTGTGGCTTTTTTTAGCCTGTGAACTTCTTTATCTGTGTTTTCTGAGATCAGTGCTATCCAGCTAGAATACGGTAGATATAGATTAGCTGTATTACAGCTCTACTTTCAGTGAGAATATGTCAATAGAGAGGTCATAGGCTTGTTCACAAAGAAGCACTGATAGTCACATTGGATAAAGACTTTTGGGTAGGGAGTCAGAGGCCTACAATTTTGATGGATTTGGATGAACTCACAGATACATGTGGTTTTTGTTGTGCGGAGCCTCTAGGTGATGTTTTTGAGATGTTTAGGTCTGATTATTGCCAAAACACCTAAAAATTTTGCAGCTTAAAGGGAAAAAATAGAAAATTGCCATTCACTATGTGCACCATATGGCAAAAACAATGTTTAAGAGAAGACAGCACTAGAAAATTAGATCAAAAGCTATTGTCTGGAATTCAGGATGTTAATAGCAATTTGTATCTTTAGAATGAGAATGGAAGAACACAAGGTATTGTTTATAATTGCGATTATAAGCACAATAAAAATGACAATAGGCAGGCAGTTTAAGGCAGCTCTGCCAACGTGTTCCATGCAACAGTTCCTTGTATTGGCCAGCACTTGTGATTCCAGAAGCATTTTGCTTTGGGGAACAATTTCCCCAAATGAACGCTGATGCATTTGCATATGGCAAACCAGCAGTGACTGGCAGCTGTTGATAAAGATGCATCACCCTCTGTTTCTGTTCTTCCTTATCAACACGGAGGTGAACCGGGCATGTGCAGGCTCTTTATCTCTTCCGCAGGGGGTGTCTCTGCCATACAGTGCAAGTGCTCTGCAAGACTGAGCGCTCGTTTCTTGTTTTGTGAAACAGTGAAGAGATCCAATTATTTTCAGTGCGTCAGAGGCTGGTCTTCTGTGCAAACATTTAAAAAGGAAGAAAACAAGTACATATTAAAGGGCTCAGTAGCTTTTCTTCTGTGTTTTTCTATACCTTCCTCTACTCTCCTTTCTCTCCACAGAAGTAAAGAAACAAAGCAGCAGCTTTCTGACATTTATCATGAACATTAATTATACTATCTCCAGCTTCCAGGACTAGGAACATTATGAGGCATGTGTTAACAATTTTGGCTTTTTGAAAGTGGTACATTATTAATATAATTAAGTAGGAGTACAGAGTCAGCAAGTGAGGGGAAGTGTGTTCATCAAGAGTGTTCTCTTGATTCTGGAATCAATATTTTATTTCATAAAGCGCTCCTTAATTACTTAAGGGTAAATATATCTGGGGAATGTGTATTAGCTACTTGTTTATCTCGGAACTTTGTTTTCTGGTCTAAGCAATGCAAAATCTTTCTTGAATTAATGTTAATTCTTGGGAACAAACTGAATTGTTTAGTGCAAAATTATGAATTAGTGTATTGATTCTGTATGATTCTAAATATTTTTTGCTGTAGGAAATGATACCTTTAACATTTTGCAGCAGTAACGTGCATTATAAAAGCTTTAACAAATGTCTTAGTTGCAAATAACCTAAATGCAGTCTCCCTTTTGATGAAATCCTAAATGAAGTCCTCCTGTACTGTCATTATTATGGAAGGATGCTGCAACAAACTTACAAATTATTTGTCCAGGAAAATTTACAATTTAATTCACCTACTGATTCTTTTAGAAGTGACGCAGAAAATATTTCCAGGAGATGCCAGTTCAAAATCATACTTAGAAACTGAGCCTTACCATGAAAAAACATTGTATTAGATATGTGTCTTTGAGGATCATCAGAGATCTCTGAGAGATAATGACAGGGAGGCTATTTAAATTTAGGTGTACCCAATCTACTTCTTGTAATAGAAAAGTAGGTTTACCAAATAGTGGAAGAAATTGACTTTAACTGTGGAATAAAAATTATAAAAGAAATAGAATAAAAGCATATGAATATATGGTGAATAGAATATATGAAATAATAGTTTTGAAAACTATATGGAAACAAAACAAAAATTAAGATAGTTTCTCACCACTGAAACCTGATTCCAGTATCAGTGCTGCTTCCCAGCTCCTGTCAGTGAAGTTTGGAAGCTTTATCACACAAGACCTGGCCCTACCCGGGGCAGGTAATTTAGCATTTCACCTCTCATATTATACAATTCGAATGAAGAATCCAAGTACTTTTTATAATCTTGTAAGATTTTTTTCCTTTTAATTCTAACAAGAGACATATTTAGGTGCTCAGGGCTGTTCTTGAATAGGGTTTATGAATTTCATCTGATTGATTTTATCTTCCTTTAATGAGTTTTCCTAATCAAAAGCAGAATCAGAGTTCAAAAGCAACATAGGTTCTACTTTAAGCTAATGAACAACTGAGTAAATTTTAAAATGTGAATTTATAGAGCTTAACACATTTTCTCTGCTTTTGGTGATGGTGGTGAACATTAAGAGCACAGTTTTGAGCAAGAGCCATTCAAATCTGGATGCAACACTGACAAATCTGCCAACTTATACTGTAGATATTTCTGCTGTATTGTAGGAAGTTCTCCATGCTTCCAGACAAGGCATGCAAGATCTTTTTCACTGTTATGCTAATGTTGAAGAAGATAATTGTTTGCAAGTATTTTCTTCCTCTTGATACTTGCATCCCATCAATGTAACAGAAGGTCATAAATGGAAAATAGAGTGGAGTCATGACTGAATTATTCCCTTTTAACTACAAGTATGCCACACTATTTTTATAATTTCCTGAAGGATTATTAAAATGTCCCTTGAGACCTAGAGGAAACTGCTGAAGTTTTGGGATAGTTCTCTATCCTTTCTTTCTGCATCATTTTAGGCAGATACAGCTTGTAACTTTATCTGAAAACACAAAGATGAAACTTGCAACTAGATTGTGTAGGGTGGAAGATGTTGTAGTTTCAGTTATTCAGTTTAAAAATAGTTTATTTTTCTGTGCTTAAAGTCTCTGTGGATCTGAGTGTGTCATATATTTTTTGATAACACTGGAAGTTGTCCATTCTTCTTAGATCATGTGTGTATAGGCATGATGCTGCAAAAATGGAGGGTGGTTTTACTAGACATAGTTTAGTTGAAATAAGTAGCTGTTTCAGTGCTATTTTCTTCACACTAGTTCTTCCCCAAAACACTGATTAGCTGGCCTTTTTATTATAATTGGCCAGATTTACATCTCCTTTTTCCTGCAACTAAAGATCCTTTTTGCATGGGTAGAATGGAAAACAGTATGCTCTATGTCTCAGAGCATTCCCTGTTGCTGTGAAGGATTGTACTGTCTTGTGCAGGAAAAATTCCCTTTTTCCTGAAGACTATGGCCACTGTAGAATTTTTCCTGAATTGAGCTACATAAGATGGGCGTGCAAGCAGCTGGAGGATAATAAAATAAAAGCGTTCCTGCAGTGCCTTCTTTCACCTCTGTTTAGAAGCAATGTGTTAGGTTGCCTCATCATGGGATTATTTACTTTAAAATAGTGATTCCTTCCCCTGCCAGGTTTTTTTTCAGACTTCTATCATCCCCATGATGAGACTAACATGAACTCTAGAAGAATTTCGGTTAGAGAGAAGTCTCTTAGGTACAGGTTCAGGTAGTATCCAGCATCAACACTACTCTGAGTACGCTTATATTGATTTTACTCTATGTTCATTCTCTTATCAGTTCCAGATGCTTTTATAATACTGTCATCATCTTCCAGGATGCAAGGAGTAACATCTATAAAAATACAGTGATTCAGTGGCCCAATAAAACTAGCTAAAATTTGGATTTATTACCAGATGTTTTGAAACTTTGCCATTAAGTCTCTAAGTTCAGAATGTATGCGGGGCATACAGGTAAGTATTTTACATATGCTTATGTTACTCAGATTTTTAAGTCTTGTGCCAAGCATAACTCATGCGCCCACGAGCCAAAGTCTCATTAACTTTCAGTGAGAAATCTCAAAAGCTTTCCATGAGAGCTGGTGTCCTGGATGACTAAGTAATCTCTGGAAAGGTAACTGAAGCTCCTAGACAGTGAAGTACTTCTGACAGTTTTTTTACTTCAGTTGGACTCAGATACCCCCTCATGGAAATACAAACCCTCCTGAGCTGACAAGACTGTGCCTCAGAGTAACTCTTGCCGTATGGCCTCTGTCACTTCCACTCTAAGGTTGCTTCCACCAGTATCATCCTGTGATGGTGCTATGATGTTGTTGGCTGGCTTGTGGGCACCATGCCCAGGAGGAAAATCAGCGTGCCCTCGAGCAAAATGATAGCACTATGATTTTAGAAGGTCACTGATCATCTCTTTGACACCTGGCATTTATATATTAAATGGGGAACCCTTCAAAATGACATTTCAGGTAATGAAAACTAAACCAGTGTGAGGCCTGGTACATACCCATACAGACCTGAACTGATGCCAAAGCACATCAGTACTTTGCAGTGGGATCAGTGACATTTAAGACCTGATATTAGAAAACCATCAGTCAGAAGTTCAGGCCTCCTACTAAGGACAAGTTGGAAGTTGTCATTTTGTGGTGCTCTAAAGGTATATTTTTCCAAATATTTGAACTGATGATGGGGTTTAATAAGTGCTTTTGCTAAAATGGTTTTATCTTACAGAGCAGGATTTGTGCTTCCAGGTACACATTGCCCCGTTGGGGCTGTTTGGGTGTCATTGTGGTTTTTGTCCATAGCTGATGGTTGAGCGTTGTTGGGAGGCACAAAGCTGATATTATTGCCTTGTTTATACCTGCTTCCACTAGCAGATAGGTCTGGACTAATGGATGTGACTGGATCATGGAGGGTCTCAGAGGAATCTTGGTGTAAATCTGTTATGTCAGGTTTGTGTGAGATTACCTACAGCCCATTTCCACTACTGGAACAATCAAGATTGTTTATAGGAAGCAACACATTCAAATATGTTCTAAGACTAAAGACCCTCTGAAGCAGCATATCATATCTTCTTGTGCATAACAGTGAAATGCAACTGGAGATTTGACGCGAACAAAACAAATTATGTGACTTACAGAGCAGAACAGCTCACTGAGCTATATCTAAAAACCTTATTTTAAACAGTGTCTCTTCAGCAGAGTACATGCTAAATATTTGACAGCTGATATACCTTTTAACCAACTACAGTGTACTGCCATCATGCTCTGTGTCTTCCAGGTTTCTTGATTTATGGTTTCCTGAATTGCAGAGGCATCAATCTATGGATGTGGTCCAATTTCTTAACCAAGTCTCACCAAATTCAGTTGAGCTGTGTATAGAAGTGGAGATTCCCACATACATACATTCTCACAGTGAAGCACTTATTTAATTTGTCCTTTGTTTCCAAAGCGAGAATTTTAATCAATATATTTATTATTAGGGAGGTTTAAGCTTACGGAGAAATCCAATCAAATTATGTTCTCTTCATTGAGAAAGCATTTATCATTTGGTGCTGCAGCTATCCAGGATGCTGGAAAACGATGACTTTTGGCAAATGTACAAGAAGCACATTGAAAGATGAAAGAATTTCATGGGATGCTCACAGTCCGCTTAATATCTATGTGCCTGTAAATTAGTGGTACAAGGTAAATATTAAGCTGCAAATCAGCTGCATGAGACTCGTGTTGATCATCTAATGTAGTCCTGATAAACTGTTTAGTTCTCCATTGTAAGCAGATCTCTCTCCTAGGCTGTCATCCAAGCTCCATTTCTTCCTGAGCTTTAAGAAGAAAGAAAATAAAAAGGTATTTTTTACTAAGTTGGGTTGCTTGGAGAATTGACCCCTGAGGACTGCTAGGCACATGCACAGCAGCTTGGGAGAATAAATCTCTTGCCTTTATGAATCCATGGAGCACTTGTCTCTTTTTCTCAGCAGGATCAAGCCCTTCAAGCAGGCAAAAGCAGACAGCCTTTTACGTCTGTTTAACTCTTTCTTCTCTAATTTTACACTGAAATCCATCATTCTTCAGTGCTTCTTTAAGCTTAGATGAAGCCATCTGCTCAATGGGTTTCACTGGGGAGAGAAGAGTGTGTGTGCATAGATGGATAAACATTTCATAAAGTCTCTACAGTTTTCATCATACTTTACATTAGATGTGGATTGCCTCTCTTTTAGGAGTTACTGTCAGAGGAAACGATGGAAATTCATGATTGAGCTATCGGCGCCCTACTGGCTGCACTGAAGTTAAAAAAAATGCTTTGCAAGTCTTTGTAAATATGCTCCTAACTTGGAGATGTGTATTTGTGAAATATTTGGATTATGCCTTTGTATGCTATCTGTGCTTCCAACCTGATAGTTTCTATGGGTTTGGCATATAAAGAAGGATTTGATTGATTTGCAATGTCACTGTCATAAAGATTTGCACAGAGCAATTGATTCTCTAGCATTTAGCACAGTTCAAAAATGTTAACATACAAAATAGAATACAAAGTTTATCTTTTTTCTAATGAATGCTTTGTTAAAGAAATGTTCACAGTCTTAAACAGTACCAGTAGAAGTGAAATTATGGAAGCTACCTTGGGAGCTACATAACCTATAGCTTATCTTAGCACTCTGTAAGTTTAATAGCTGCACTAGGACTTCCTGTGTCAAAGTGTGACCATCTCCAGTGTTTTGCTGTAAACAATCTGTCAGTCAGTGTTCCTTTTTTTTTCTGAGGTTTTATAGCAAAGCCATACATTATTGTGGACCTGAATACCTATGAGACTATAGATTTTCGTATTAGGCTTTGTCTTCTAAGTTTTCTCCTCCCTTCCACATCTGGGAATTGTTTCTTGAAGGTATCCTACCCTATCCTATCCTCTTCAGTAGATGTTTTTTTGATACTGAATTTGCTTTGTGTTAGGATAGCTGCATTCCTGCCTTCATCAAAGGTTGTTTCACTCTGTTTTGCTTTTATCTGGACATTTTCAGAGAAGATCTTTTACTTTGCTATCAAGTTCCTTTTCCTTTGCTACCTCTAAGCCGTTACAGATCTTGAACTGAATTTAAGTTACGGCATTACAAAAAAATCCCCACTAAGTTGGATGCTAGAGGCTTGAAACACACCCTGGATGTGGTGGTTTGGTTTGGGTTTTTTTCTTCTTCTTCTACCAAAATGCTGTTTTTAAGGGATGGTACAGAAAGCTCTGACTGAAAATGTTCACTTCTTTCCTCCCAGGTAGACTTACAGCCGAATATTTCTTGCCACTAAGGAGAGTCAACTACAAATTGTGTCACAGAGAAAGAGGAGCTACAAATGTTCCTACTTATGCCTTTCCCCAGACTGTAAAATGAGTCCGATTCTTGCATGGAAAAAACCAGAAATTCTTAGCTGTAGCCAGAAAAAAAAACTTCTAAAATGCCTCCATTCTTTCCAGAATAAATGCAAATTATATTTCAACACCTTGCCCTCCTCAGTCCCCTGCAGAGTCAACAGGCAGAGCTGCACCAGAAAGCAATAGCACCATGATACCTTTTCCTGCCCACCCACTGTTTCTGAATGGAATCAGCAACATCTTTGGCCTCCCTCTTATGCATCACAAACAAGAAAATGGAAGTGTCAGTGGAAACATCATCCTGGCCCCACAAAGAAAATTATAAGCTGTTTCTAATCAGGAGCCTTATTAGTGTGTATCTATTTACAGAAATGTTTCTGAGTAATAGAGGGCACTTCTCTCTGTGTCACCATAACATGAGTCTCCTCCATGCCCCTCATGGCTATTCCTTTGCTGAATCCTAATTCAGTGGCGAACAACTGAGTTGCTTCAGGATCTCTGGTTACCTGGTTTTATGAAGCCAGTCTTCATGCTCAGGTGGGGTTGGCTACCACAAGGTGTACTGGTGGGAGCATCATAGAATTGTAGAATGGTTTGTGTTGGAAGGGAGGTTAAACATCATCTCGTTCCAACCCCTCTGCCATAGGCAGGGACACCTTCCACTAGACCAGGTTGCTCAGGGCCGTGTCCAAGCCTGGCCAGTGTTGGATGGGGCCCATCCAAGCCCCTGCAGTCCCTGCAGAGTTGTTTGCAGTGTCTTTCTGTTGAATTTGATATCACTATTTTCTCTGCTTATCTTTTTCTTTGTCCAAATATTGGCCTTTCTTTAATCTTTCTGAAAGCGGAATCAGCTTCAGGTGTTTGATGTGAGGAAGTGCAGCTCGCATCCCTGTCTCCTGACATGCTGTCCTCTTCTGATGGATGTTGGTGCAATGATTCCTAGACGTTCTGCCAGAAGCAGCATCTGGCTCTTCGCCACTCTCCTCAGGCACTATATTTGCAGCTTTGAACTTGCCTCTGTATATATCACACTGTTAACGTGTCACTATCTTCCATTAGCCTTCCTGACTGCTGTGCACTTGGTTGGCAGTTTCCAAAGGCAACCTTTAAATTTTGAGTAAATTGTGGTCCCCGTGAGTTTTTGAGAGCCCAGCTTTGAAGGAGGATCCTCTCTTCATCTGTCACATGGCACAGCGCAGGAGTTCAGGTCACACATTCTTGTGCAAAGTAAATTCAAAGATCTATTCAAGACCACGGGAACGCTGTCAGAATTCCTGCATTGCTTTCACATGGTGTTACTTCCTGATAAAACCAGGACTTTTTTCCCCCCTATTAACTCTGAACAGATCTCTAATATGTGCAAAGGGTCTGAAGCTATTCTGTTTGATATCGCTGTCACTCATCAGTGTTAGTTGTGGCAACAAAGGCTTTCTGTTATGAAATACTTGCTTCGTTTTTGTAGGCTTATCAATGGGAAATATGTAATTCTGGATTTATTGCCTGGGCATGTGCTAATAGACAAGTATTTTTAAAGAATTATAAGATGAAGCTGATGTAGTACAGAGTACTTTGTTTTCACTATATGCAGAAGGGTATGAAAAATTGGCTTCATATTTTTATGGAATTTTCCTGCCTTGTTAATGCCCGGTAGCTGCAAAATCACTTTGGTTTATCTAAAATGAACTATGCATGAATTTACACCTAATGTAAGAGCAGCACCAGTTGTGATGAGATCGATACCCATTGTGGATAAAATTCAGCTCCATGCTAGTGGCCAGTTGAAGGCATATGCATTGCATGCATTAAGTCCTAATTTAAAGTCTTAAATGAGATTGGAGTAGTTCACAGGTTTTATGCTGTCCCTCTTCACAGGAACAAATGTTACCCAGTATGCACACAGAGAAGATATATGTCATACTAATTTGATGTCTTATGAAAAATATTATAATTATTTTTTCTGATTATTTTGGGGGTTTGCTAATGTGATTTTATTATGAATTTTGCATTATTTGCTCACCTTAAAGCTTCAGATCCTGGTATCCTGTAAGAATTACATAGGAATCTTGTAGCTTTTATTTAAAAGGAAAGAGTTTTTCCCTCTTCTGGTGGTTCTAAAGGAAACTGAAGACCCAGTGTAAAAGGAACGCAGAAGTAGAGAACAGGAACACCATTTTGTAAAAACGTGATTTAACAACGTGGAAAGAGTTACAATGACTAAAGCCAAATGTCAGGCTGGCCCCATTCTGTTTCTCTGAGTGACCAATGCTAGGTGCTTAGACAAGGAGAAAATAAAAAAAGGAATAAAACAGAAGAGGAAATAATGGGGTAAATGCAAAGTGTTCTCCCCCACCTCCCCATTCTTTTCTGCCAGTCTACTAGTCATTCCTTCTGGTAACTTCTCTGATTTGTTTTTGTTGGACTGGCTTAATAAGACAATTAACTTTCATGAAAGTACTAGCTGTGCTGTACTGTAGATTTAAGGTTGTCCTTGAGTCTTTTGTCACGGCCCAATCCTGCCTCCAAAACTCAAGAGATTGATATATATTTGTATTGTGCTGGCAGCATGAAATTTATTTGTTGCTGATCAGTGCCACTAATGAAGCTTCTTTGATGTAAACTGAATATTAAGTATTTACTTGTGTATGTACCAGAGCAATCATGGAGTTTTGGCATAGGGAAGACAGATGTGAGTTTATAGAAGCATCAGGAAATACACACTTCACATGTAGTGTGGCTGTGGGTCTCCTGCTATCTCTTACTCAATTTGTAGGGGATTTTACTCAGGGAATACCAAGTAGTGGCAAGAGCATCTGGCTATGAATGTTTGTTTATTCTCACAAGCAGCCCTTCACAGTAATAGATCCTCCAATCTCAACAGGAGCTGCATAGGAGATATGTGCACTTACATAAGTAAATAGAATTTTATTCTGATTTAGTCAATATGTTGGGGTTTGTTTGTTTACTGGATGATCAAATGCCTCCCTAAAGCTGCTCATGCTTCAGTCCTGAAGTGGACATTTAGTTATGTGTCAGTTGGCTCAGCATTGAAAGAACACTCCTCACACAAATTTCTTAATCTACAAGTTTCTTTCTTTAAAATTCTGCTTAAGGAGCACTGATGGCAAGAGGAGAGAGCAAGTGCTGATGCAATATAAGGAGAAAACAAATGTTAATCCTATCAGCCAGCTAGTCTGGGGAGCACTGGTTATGCATGGAGTTGTTCTGCATGGGAAGTAGATGCTCTTCTATAGTTTCCTAATTCCTTAGACAATGCAAAACCTTCAGCTCTAAGTTTTACTCCTCTGATGTGCCTTCCTTTGGTGCCCAACAATTGATGGTAAGGCAAAGTGAGGTACAGTCACAAACCTAAACAGATAAACAGAAATCTCTTCCTCTTGTTGCTTAATCTTTTTTTCTGCACTTGTTAACATAGCCAGAACTTATTGCTCAGCTGATAAATAGTAGAGAATCCTTTTTTCCCTGATAATAAAATGATGAATTTCTTAAATATGAAAAGTCATTAAAAACTTCTACTGTGCTTATTTCTCAGTCTTCAGAGTACATGGAAATGGTTTGCTGGAAATATTTGCCATTCATAATTTGTGGAGTGCTAATTAGACAGGGTTGAATGAACAGCCATCTCAGCATGAATCAGAAAGTCAGCACGTGAACATACTGTAGATAATATTCTTCTGAATGTTTCTTTAACTACAATCAAAATGTGCTGTTGATGAGTAGCACAGTAAGTAAATCCATGTGCCTTGGATTTTTGTGGGTAATGAGCACAAAATAGATGTTCAGAAATGTATTGTGAAATGAGTATTTGCAGAGTATGTTTTCCATCATTACTGATTTCCTACTCTGTAAGAATGTTGGTTGGACTGCTGTGAATAACATTTCCAACTGTAGAAAGATAAGTAAAACTGTATAATGTAAACTTAGAGTTTTCTGCTTCTGTAGTTTCAGCTATTCAGAATATAAATTCATTTTGTGATCCTATTAACAATTCCATGTCCTATCAATACAATTTAATCTAAAAGTCATTGCAGTGAAGTAGCCTACTGGATGGTGTCATGAAGATTGTATCATAAGCAGGAGGATTTGCTCTTAGTTAACTAAAAATAATTTACTGTGAGCATCGCAAGGTCCAGTGAGACGCTGTTGAGAACTGATGACATTTCAGGTTTATGGCCTATGCTTATCTTGGATTCTTCACCCACAGCAATTTTGCAAATTAGTTTGGTGATATTTCCAGCTCTGCAGAATGTTGAAATGGAGAACAAGTACCTGAGTGAAGATTCTTTACCTGGGATCCAGTGCCCTGATCCTTCTTTCCCAGGAGTCACGAACAGTGCTCACTTTCACCACTCTTTGAGACCTGCTGCTGAATTCTGTCTCATTCAGCCAAGCATACAGACTCAGAGGAGGAAAATGAAAAAGGGTCATAAAAGTCTTTGTTTTCTTTCAAGCATGTCATGAGAACAGCCATTCTGGGAACCTGATAAAAGCTTTACCCATCTGTCCAGTTCAGACCATTTGGGGAGTCTTCAGTTCTGGCATCTCGCTGAACAGTGCTGTAATGGCATGATGCATGTGAACAAGGTGAATTCCTGGGATGCTGAAAATTGAATGCAAGCAGTGGATTGGTGTCATTTTTTTCATATGGAAACATTTAGATTTATGATTCTCCTGAGTTAGACTATGAATTCTTGCTTGTTTTTCTGAAGTCCTTGTTTATATTGAGGTGATTTACTTGCAACAAAAATGAGCTTACTGTGCAAATTGTGTCAAGTAAATAGCAGGTTTTTGATATACCGCTGTATTACAGTTTCTCTATTAAACATAGGATGTTATTTACGGTTATATGCTTCCTCCTCAGTGATCTTGAGTAGTGAAGTGTGTAGCACAGTGTAATAGCTATTTTTAACTTTAGAGGACCGGGTTTAAAGTTAATGCTCTTTTTTTTTACTTTAATTAGTATGCTAAATAGTGTGTATTCAGATACACAAACACTTTCTGTGCACTTTCTTATGCGATATATATTATGCACTCTGAGAGAGGGAGAGTTTTCCTTCATTGTTTGGCTTTGGGAAAGAATGGGGCAGTGTGAGGAGAGCACTTTGCTCCAGTGAACACTCATCAAGCTCTGGGAATAACTATTGACAAGTCAGTGTTTTCAGTGGCCTTGCTCCACAGGTATATCCTCCACCCAGCAAAGTACTAAAGCATGTGCAAAATTTCTAGGATGTGCTTGAATCCCTTGCTAAGTCTTTGGAACATGTGATAGAGCACAGCGCTCAATGTAATTTCAGGCTTGCATTGTTCCTTTAGATGTTTGATGGCAGTAAGAGCTGAAATCAAATGAAGAAGCTTTGTATGGAGGATCCAAATTCAGCTGCCTGTCCAGCCTTTTATCTTTTTTGGTATTTTGGAGTGGCGTGAAACACTATTTATTGTTATAATACATAATATCTGCATATTTAATATAAATATTTATTCTACAGGAGAAGTAGAATATTGAAGCAAAGCTGTTATCCCTCATCTCTGCTAAGCTGTTTGTCTTTTGGGCTGCAAGGGAGGTTTAAATATTCCTGTTTCTTGATTTGCTATCATATTACCTTCTAAACATATTTAGCATACCATTTATTTTTATATATGCTGTTCACCATGCAGAACATTGTAAACTACTTTACAGTCAGAGAGAGAGATAAGGCAGAAGAAGAATTCTTTAGTTACAGTGAGTTGCAGTCAGCCAAAAAGGGAAAGAGCAGTGCATTAAGATGCAGTAAAAAAATGAAAGTTGAAATTTTAAAGTAGTAAAAATGCTAATCAGCATGCTGGAGTGATTCATTGCAGCTTCTTTTCAGAGATTTGCACTGCTGTACACTGCTTTCAATGCTGGTATTTGCAAATATCAGCATATGCTGTGTATCTTCCTGCCTTCTGAATGCTAGAGTGTGGATGTGAATGGGACAGAAAAAGCACAACTTTTCTGGGAAATTGGATAAGATCTGGGGAAAGAACAAACACACAGAAGTGAATGAAGACTATTAAGTACTGTATTTATAATGATCACAAAAACCTGCTCACCTTTGAGAAATCAGCAGCTTGTTCCACTACTGTTGTCAGGACAGAGTTGGTATTTGAGGTGATCTAAAGGCTTTGGCGAGCTATTTATTTGTTTAAAGCATTTGCTTAGATGCATTAGAAGAAAGTTTTCTCTACTGCTGTGACCAAAAAAAAAAAATTTAGTCCCTGTAAATCACTAAGAGAACCCCATGCTCAGCTTGCTTATGCAGTCATGGCTTTGCTGAAAAGACAATGACAAACACTATTCTTGGTATAGCAGAGCTGTTATTTTAGTGTGAGGAGGCATGTGGGCTCTTTTATGTAAGATGTAGTGTGCTTGATCTACTTTTGGTTGCCAGTATTCTGCCAGCTAGAGAATTCTGCCAGTTAGTGGTCCCCAAACTACTAGATCTTATTACCCTTTTTTTATCCCCCTCCTGTAGATAGGCAAATGTAAGAGGTGTGATTCACATGGAATAAGAATAGCCTTTAAATTTAATCTCTGAAGTAAAAAGGAACATCAGGGGAACAGAAAAGCATGCAGTCAGTCTCACCATCAAAGTATGCCATTATCCTACATGTTCTGAATTTCTTTATTTTTGGGATCTAGCTAGAGCTCCAAACTCCATAAGAAGAGCTTTTCTTGTCAGATTATCAGCCCTATTCCATTCACTGCAGAAAATGGTGTAAGTTACAACTTCTGGTTTTTTTCTTTGAAGAAGTTTGGAATGTATTGGTGCTCATATACTGTGTCAGGCAGGACACACTAAACTGTATTCAAACACAAACTTTCCCCTTAATGGTGTTATTTCTGTGTAAACTGATTTTTCACAAGCTACTGCTTTCAAAAATAGATTATAATATACTTGATAATGTTCAGGAAGTTTTAATTTGACTGGAAATAATAATATATTTTAGAACCTCAACCCTGATGACATCATAGAACACAGTATTACTAATCAAACATATTTTTCTGAAGATGTACTTAAAATGGAGATCTAAAATTCCTAGGAAAATTAAAGTACTGACTTTTAAAAATAAACTTTCCACTACAGATTATCATCAGCTGTGTACCAGCATAACTAGAGCAGACTTTTATCATGTTTTATTAGTGTATTCTATATGAAGTTGTATAAAAGTGACATGTCTGCCACCAGTAGACCAAAGCTATGTTCTGTCATCACTACAATGGCTTTGTTTTCTGAAATCAGCATTTTTTTGCACTCATCAGTGACAGGGTTTTGCCTTTGGCTTTTGGATAAAAATCAAACAAGATCTTTTGGCACTGAAATTGAGATGGTGAAGGTGCACAGAATGCTCCTATGGCATCTTCAGATAACTCTTTAGCCTTTGTTGTTTGCAGTAAATTATTTAGCAACAGTTATCATTAAACTGGCACATACAGGGGCTTTGAGGTGCTTTTTGCTTCGTAACAATATAAACCCAGGATGATTAAAAGAAATACCAAGATATGATGTAGTAAGAAATATTGCAGAATCTTTTCCTGACATCTTTATGTTGAACAAGTACCTGTTTAGTGCCCTGAGCATGTATTATTATGCATTATTTTAGAATGTTCACCATTTAGATCATGGTGCCATACAGCTATAAGCCTTATTCTAAAGAAGTAACAGCCTAATTTGAAGTGCAAGTGTGACAAATGAAAAGGCAAAACAGCAAATAGTGTGAACTAAAATTGCACTCTTACACTGGCTATTTGTAGCATGATGGTTTTCAAAAAGCATATATTTTTAATCAGCTATCCCCAGTACTACTTAACCCTAATTGGTTAGCTGGGTTCGTTTTGGGGTTTTTTCTGGCTTCAAAGTAGAGGGTGGATTTATAGTGGGAGAGAGACAGTGCAGCTTAGTTCAGAATTGAGGCAATTTTGTCCTCTGGCCAGCCATGCTTTGGAAAGAATCATAGAATCTCAAAGGCTGAAAAGACCTCTTAGATCATTGAATCCAAGCATCAACTCGGCACTGCCAACCCACTACTGAACCATGTCCCTAAGCACCACATTCACGTTTTCCAAACACTTACACTTGCGCAGCCTGCTTCAATGTCTGGCCACCATTTCAGTGAAGAATTTTTTCCTAATATCCAGTCTAAGCCAGCCTAAAGAGATCTGTGCTGGACAATGGCATTACTCTTTGTTGTGTGCTGGGACAGTAGGTAGGAATACAGATGCAGTTGTCCTTTTCTGTGTTTCTTGCTTATGAAACTGTTACGGCAAATTGGGAAAAATACCTTGGATTTGCTATGGTATGGACATGATTGTCCCTGGGAAGGGCTACTTCATGACCAAGGCCAGGATAATAAAACCACTTTGAGAATTTGTTCTATTTAACAACGTCTGCTCTGCTTCAGAAAGACCCCATCTCTGACCACTGTGGCTACATTGCCTTATTTAGAAGGAGCAGCTTCCTGACTTTCTGCCTTTGTTTCTTCACTCTTTTTCTTCTCACTCTGTGGCCTTGCTGCCACCACCACGCTTTGCAGTCCTTGGATAGCAGAAGCTCTGAGCCCTCCTACATCTTAAACAACTTTTGCTTCCCATAATGGGTTGGTGTTTCCTGTTCCTTGTTCCAGCCTTCCTTTCCCAGCAATGGCTGGTCGCGCCTTTCGCTATAGAAGTGCTGCTCATCCCCCTTAGTTCACACATTCAAAAGCTCTCTTAAACTGTCAATTTTAGCTGCCCAAGCTGACACCTCTCCTCCTCATATAGATTAATTTCACATTCTCAGCTTAAGTATAGATTGGTTTCATATTGTGACCCAGCAAGACACTGCCTGTCCCCGGCCGCTGTCAATCTCTGTTCACTCTCCTGGGAGAAAAATGGGTGACCACGCAATGCCAGCGCTGCTTTTCTTCCCTACGTGATGCAATCTGACAGGTGCCCTGTGCTACTTCCTATCTCTGAGAGATGCAGCCTTTGATTTAGACAAGTGTCTCTTCTTTCTTCAAAGAATCTGGCTGTAGTATCTTCATTTCTTCTTGTGCTTGTCTCAGAGGCGTGGAGGCAGTTACATTTCTGCTTTTTTTTTCCTCCCAGAGACTGATTTTTTTTCTTTCCAGGTTAATCCTAAAGATGTCATTCAGTTGGTCTGTTTCTCAGAGTAAATCTTAAAAGCCTTATGCCATCTCTACTCACAGCAAATCATTTCTCTTCTGTAATAAATTCCACCAATGTCCCCATAACTTAGGAATTCACCCTTCCTCAGCATGCACATGCATTCATTAATATTGATACATCGTAGAAATACACTTCTCTGCAAAATTAAAGCTCGCACAGATACGGTTCAAATAAAGACATTCACTTAAAAGGTAGGGCAGAGGTAGGGTGCCTCACAGGAATTCATATATGGAAATCAACATTATCATAATGTAGGTGGAAGCCAGGCTCTAAAGGCCTTACATAAATGGCCCGAAGTAATAGGAATCAACATAATCTCCTTTCCAGAATTCAGAAAGACATGATAATATGAAATGGCTTCTCTAAGAGCAAGGCTTGGTAATAAATCTTTCAAATCAGGGATGCCAAATCAACAGAGGACGATGAAGTGATCTGGCCCACTACAAAACTGTTAGTCTGTTCTGAGCAATATGCAGATCTTTTGAGTACAAAAAAGAAAATGAAGAGTAAGTAGTTAAAGGCACAAAGGTTAATGAGGAACTCAGATAAAATGCAAAGACATTGTTTCAGATATTACTGAACACCTTTCTTTGATAAGGCACTTGACTTTCTATTTGAAGGCAAAGCATTAGATCTTACCTGCATTTTGATAAAGCGCAAGATGCAATATTCAGTAGAATTTTCATTAGCTAAAGAAAGTATGTAGAGATCTGTAGAAAGTTGTATGATGACCAGCTGGAGATGCAGAGGTGGTGCGATGCCTACAAGCAGCGGTGAGCTAGGGAAAGGCCACGGTTCTTGAACTGTAGCTATAGTTTTGATTTTCTATGTTATTTCTAATGGGGGCTTCTGTGTAAGAGTTAGATGAAACCAGTGGAATTTCTTGATGAAAGTTTTGGGGCTTTTTCTGTCCATAACAATAATAGATAATGTTGAAGACTGAGTAACAAAAACATGATTAAATTTGCAGGGGAGTTGTAAGGTAATAGACATTGGGGTTAATAAAGTTTTCTGCTATATGAAGTAAGTTCATCAATTGGAAATGACAGAGGAAAAAGACTCAGAATTATTAAATCACGTAATGGCTGGAATGAGTGATGTGATGAAGCCATGGCCAAGGCAAATGCAGTCTGGGGATGGATGGTATGAAGTATTTCAGTGAAAATAGACACACATTCATGATCTGAAGAACATTGGAGAAACCTAGTCTTGAAATCATCATACCATTGTGATCACTTGTGTTTAAGAACCATAGAATCATTGAATGTTTTTGGTTGGAAGGTACCCTGAAGTTATCTCATTCCAACCCTCCAACGTGAGCAGTTCACCTTCCCCTACACCAGGCTGCTCCAAGCCCTATCCAGCCTGCCCTTAAACAGTTCCAGGAATGGGTTGTGCATCACTTCTCTGGGCAACCAGATTTAAAGGAACGCAGACTGGATCTGGAAAACAATGAGGAAAACTTACTTATTGAGAAGGGGATATAAAATTTGGCTTGTTAAACCCAGGAAAAGTTAGCTGAGAGAGGGGATATCATTGCTGTCTATAGATACATCAGGCAGGTAACAGCAGAGCAGCTGCTGAAGCAGGAGGGTAGCTCTGGCACAGGAGCAAATGGAGATAAACCGGCCGCAAATGACCTGAAGCTGGTGAGAAAGTGCTCAACTATCTGAGTGGGAAATTGTGAGCAGCCTGTCCAGTGGGGGACAAAACAGCTTAACTAGCTGTAAGACAGAGCTTAATCCCTTTATGGGAGGGAGTTCATGACTTGGTTCAGTGACCAAAGGATTCAGAACTAAAAGAGGAGTGAGAGAGTCCAAGTTTTCAAACAGGACTATCTAATGTTACACTGTTAATTCTATATTTAAGCAGACAAACTAAAACAGTATAGAGTTTTTAGGTTTTGGTTTCCCTAGGAAGTACTACTTGCATTTAGAGAGATATGTATAGAACTCAAGTTTTCACATAGTTACTTTGGTATATAAACACATAGAGGGGGTTAACACCAAGAAGAGCTATAGCTGCAGCAAAATAGTTAAAACATCATAATTCCAAAGAAGCCAAATGTGAGGTTTCAGAATCTGACCTCATTTTTTTAATAGAAATAAAAACATTCTATCTAGTTTTCTTAAGTTAATATTTATAAATAAGTACATCATTAATATGTACAGTTAGTATGCACATCATTAGGATCTGTACAGTTACTAAAATGGATATGGCAGCTTCCCTATGTTGTTCCTGTCTAAAAAGGTTATTGGGACAGGGTTGTAATTTTCAGAGGGACAGTTGGCAATTAGACACTGGCATTTCTGAATGGTCATAATACAACTTTTTTTTTTTGTAATGCATGTAATGGGTGAGGCTTACATGGTTTGGAAATATTACAAAACACAACTGTCAAATCTTAGCAATATTAATGCTTCTGACATTAAAATAATATCCAACTGATAAATCAAAATATTTTTCATCACTCCCCCACCCTTTCCCTTAAAAAAATCAGCACGCGCCTCTCTCCCACACATAAAACCCAAACCCAGCAAAATAGAATTTTTCTTCACTGAGTAGAAGAAATAAGTGATTGTACAGATAAGATAATATTACTTTATCATTCTCCAGAGTTTAAAAATGAGCACTGCACTGGACTGGAGCAGAATCTCAATCAACTATTTAAAGGGTAGTTAGCTAGGAAAAGGGTGTGCTGTATATCCTGGGCTGAATGTGGCAGGAGAAGTTTATGCAGTCTTCTACTGATCTGGTTTGATCACTGTTGAAAAAAGGGACAGCATTTTTTTCTATTCCTTTTTATTTCTACATTATTTCTTAATATTAAAGAGATTTGAGTAAGTTCATTTAAATCAGCCAAAACTTGTGCTTGAAATAGATCCCCCAAACTTCTTTGTACATACATTTATCCCAGATGCTCCCAGCTCAGCCAGTGATACTGAAAGAGTACTTGTGAAGCCAGTTGCTCTGTCCTTTGTTATCACTTTAAATCATAGAAATTAAGATATTCAGTAAGTATATTACAATACAGCCCCAAAGCAGTAACAGTTTGAAATAACTCATGAAGAAGTATTAGCACATTTGAGTTGCTCTCCTTCTAGGCTGTTACACGCAACCTAACTGTGACAGGCATTGAAAGAAAGTGCCTGCAGGTCATCTTTTCTTACAGGCTGTAGAATATGTAAAAAAATTAGAAATTGTGAAAAAGATGTAACTTATCCCAGAATAAGATGTATCTTATCCCAGAGCTGATAGGAATGAACCTGCTTTCTTTTCCCCAGTGCCATTTCACCAAGCACATATCAAACTGTAACTTTATTTTAGACATCCTTCTACTCCTGCAGCAGTTGCCTGCACACATCACACTGTAGTATCGCACAGAATACAGCTCTAAACCACTCCAGGTGCTGTAGAGGATGTTGCACATCCAGTGTTGATATAGCCAGGTAAAAGGCTGGTGGATGGTACCATAATCCTTGGTTACCAAAGCTACAGATCACAGGAACACAGCGTAGATCACTATTGTAATAAAACTTTTATTTACACGTAGTATTTTTATGGTTCTTTTTATAAATGATTCGATGTTTTCCATTTGTGAGCAGCTCGACTTAGCCTGTCAGTTAGCCTGTAAACCTCCTCAATAAAGGGTTCTGAGCAGAAGGCTTAACAAATGCAAATTTCCTTTCAGAATTCTTAAGGGAGATTGCCTATAGGTGAAAACTGAAACAATGATAAAAGGACTTCCAAGGACAACTTTTAAATCTGCTAAATGCTCTAGTAACTGTATGTGGATTTTATAATCAACTCTTTCAGAATAAAAATGGAGATGTCCCCATTAAAAAATTTCTGTTATCTCAGCTAATAGCTTGGGTGGTGTTCTAGAGGGATTTTATTTGCCTGTTTTCTTTGGGCAGAATTGAATAATTTTAACAGAAGACAGTGTTGTAAATGAATCATCTTGCATGATAATGCTGAAAAGGGTTTTTCTGTGAATCTGAACAGAACTGGCTCAAGTATTTGAAAAATGGCATCGAGACTTTAATAAAAAATAAATGTTATTCGACAGACGTGGCAAAATGTCAAGGACATATGTACACTTAAGAAGCATTAACGAGGGTGAACTTTGCTCATATGCAGGAGTTTTGATAAAGGAAAAATTTGAAAAGTCATTGTATTTAAACCACTTCCGCTTAAAATGAGAAAAGTTGGAAAATGACTGAATTTCTGCAGTCTGGTGGTAAAAACACAGCACTCTTTGCCTTAAAGACATATGCTTCATTCTCTTCCTTGGTTCTTATCAACCTATCCTAAATAAAATACCTCCATATAATCAAGAAAAAAAACCCCATAGAGTGAACCACAGTCATTTCTAAAATCCTCACAAGTCTTACAGTTCATTTTCTATGTTTGCCCATCCCTTCCAGTTTCACTTTCAGATCTGGCATCAGGAAAACAAGCAGAGACTGGGAGGGTCGCTAGGCTGGTCCTTCCAGGACCTCTGCTTTCAGCAGAGGTAGCAGTACAACCAGAAATGTGCTTTTGAGCCCCAGGCAGTAAAATGGTTAGAGTGATTGTGGTTTTGGTGATGCTACATATTTAACAGGAAAGCAGAAAAGAGGCAGAACATTGTGACAAGAAGATGTCACTTCTTTTATTCACATCCCCTCTGTGTCGCTCCCATACGTTTTCTTTTTCCCCCCAGAGTTTTCCATAGAGGCTTTTTGTGTAGTGGCCAGAAATCATAATCATTTGACAACTGCTGGCCTCTGTGAAATGAGCTGAATAGTCCCATGCCAGGTATCAATTTCACAACACAGAAAGCATTATCGTCGTTGGCAGCAATTAGCGTGTGTGTCGGCAGCCTGGCAGGGGATGTGAAGGATTGAATGGTCAGGGGGGTAATGGTCACCCTTTGAGGTCTCTGTTGAGAGGCATCTTGGCAGAGCATTAAGCTCTGTGTCATAAAAGTCGATGAATTGTGTTTCTTTACCAGGCTTTTGCCATTTATTTTCAGCTATTTTAATTTTTTAAAAAGCAAAGAAAATAAAAACCTTGAGGAAGCATTAATGTTAACTGGGGTACATTTGCTTCCTGAAATCCTGTCTCTAATTTTTGATGCTGGTGGATTCTTTTTTTCCCCCTTCTCTAATCTCAGGGAGTGGAATTACTTATGCTTTTACATGGAAGTCCCTCTGTACCCATTGAGGAAGAAGGGACAGATCTTCTTGATCTGTGGTGATTGTTTTGAGTGTTGTGAAATGCACTGGACTTTATTTTTATGTCTCCCCGAATCTCCCAACAGAGCAAAACCCAATAGTGATGGTCGTGGCTTGTCATGTAGATCTGTGGTGTGGTTTAGATTTGTGTGTTGCATCAATATGCAACAGCAAAATTAACATATAATGCCCTAGATGGATAATTTAGGGAGGGCTGATTTCAAGATCTGTAGTCCATTATGTCCCATTTTTATGACCTGCTTTCCATTGCTTAAGAGTGTGCGGTGCATTCACTAGCTGCAGGCTCTTTTTCTCTCCAGGATGCACAGATGGCATGTGCTTTGGACAAATCACAGCTAAGAAAAAGATGCTGTTGTTTCAAGGAGCTTCATAAGGATGTTGTGTCACACCATATGTGGCAGAATTGAGAAGATGGAAAAAAATTATGGATGCTTGTAAAAGAGAGAGGATCGTATGGTGGCCAAGAAAGCTGCCTTGAGAACTAGTGCCTGTCTGGGCATGTGAATGAGTCATCCTGCATGACTTTAATAGAACTTCTTGACACATCCAAGGAGAAGTATTAAGGTCTGGCTTTTGATGGCTAAATGACTAGAGTCAGCACTAGTGAGAATGTAGGTTTCTCAAATAGAATGCTTAAAAATAGGGGACATTTCTTTAGCTCGTGCTTCTTGCTGTCCCCAGTTCTCTGCCTGTAAGTTGTATTGCAGTAGTGCTTGTTCACCCTGATGCCATAAATTCACGAATATCTCTAAAATTTGGAGACACACTGTACTTGGATTCTAGGGAAAAGCTAGCAATTTAAAGAATGCTTTCAATAGCGTGTGGGTATAACAAGACGTGGATGAGAAGAAAGTGTACTTTACCTCTTTAGTTCTTCACCTTGTTCAAAGGTACAGAATATTAAACCCATGCTTGTTTTGTGAACATTAGTATTGTGTGTAGTAGTTGAAAGATAAAGAATGTGCAAAAATATACTATACGATCATATACTTGTATAATTCAACTTATTTATCTCTTTCTATCTTGCTTCAGCAGGCTTTGTGTGTGTTTAAGGCAGTAAACAGAGCAAACAGGAAACTTTTCATAGCATAGGGAGGGCAATGTCAAGCACAAGTTAACAAAAGTTTGTATAGGTACAATCTTGCAGATAAGGGGCAAGTCATCTTACTTTACTGTGTAGTTGAGCTACACAGTAAAGTAAGATGGTCTTACCAAAGTACAGGACACACACAAGAACAGTGTGACTGCATTAAAACTTCTAGGCTATCAAATTTATTTGCTGCAAGAATGAGTCATTCACTCATTTACCTTGGGGAGAGTGCATATGACATGCAGGAGTTCGTTCACAGCACGGCAAAGTTTGTGATTACACGTGAGGACAATAGAAAGGGATTTGTGCATTTAGCACCTCTTGTCACTTCTCCTGATCGGAGTTCAGAATGGCTCCATTACCTTCTGCCTATTCAACTACAGAAAGGTTCTCCTGGATACTGAATGAGCATTAAGTCCTATTTCCCAAGCTCCAGGGAAAAGACTGGTCTGATCGAAAGGAAGTAGAACAGAGCAAGTATCATCTTTAATGCACCTTACTGCCCATCAGGTCATTGTCCATACAGGTAGTTAAACATCTGCACCCACCAGGTATCTGTGCTGAAACTTCTTTCAGCCCTTGGAAACACTTGGAGAAGTGTCTGAAAGATGTGATGAATTTGTCAAATGTTTATTTCAGAAGTATGTTTTATTCAGAAGGATCAAGTGGATGACTGCTGAGAGAGGTGGGATATATTTTACTACTGTTCCCAAAATCTGAGAAAGGTGATAGATAGGATGTGGGAGGACACATTTCTGACCATGTCAGCATTACACCAGCATGAATCTAAATATGAGAATAAAGATATACTGTAGAATTTTTTAAAAAGTCACCTAACTCGCCAGAAAAATTTATTAACATCGTGTTTGTCCAGAGTCAAATCAGGAGTTCATGTGCTTACGTACCTGTTAGGTGTTGATATCTGATGTAGGTGTAGTGGTCAATACAGGAGCACCGAAGTAAGTCAGGAAAGCAGGGAGAGGTTTCCTTTCTTTGTGAAGGGAGACAGAGATGCTCAGTAACTACTCAGTGCTGGCATTGTGTCTTACAGAGACATTTGCATCTCTAAGGGAGGAAAGCAGTGATTATTTTATTAGAATTAATAGTACGACCACTGTCTGGTTAAGGTGCAATTAGAGTACATTTTGGAATGAAAGATCAGGTCTGTCTGAACACCTGGGAAACTTCAAATGAGAGATCTGCTATAAAAGTTTGAAGGGAAGATGGAGACACTGAGCGTGAGCTCTGATAGGTATTCCCAAGGGTTTTCTTTTATTGGAAACTGTCCATGGGGAACCTCTCCCTTACAGGGAAATTTTCTGATGAAACTCAGGTGTAGGCACTGTCTAGCAGATACACCCTCAGGCATAAACTCTGCACAGAGACTGAAACTGTGCAATGAGCGGAGAGATGTATAAAGGAAGAAAGTATTATTAAAGCATTGCTTTCCTTTCATTTCTTCACCTATGTCTTTTATAAAGTTGTGTAACTGTGTTGCTTATTTTGGATAGTCTAAATAAAATTCTTTTATTTTAGTTTATATTAAATTGTCCTCAAACTGTAGCACCATTTTAACTACATGAGCCTGGTGGGAAAGCTTGGCACCACAGGGGTCAGGAGAGGAAGGAGTGTCAAGGGATGAGCCTGGCACGTGTTGGTAAAATATCAGGGTGTCTGCACAAATCCAAAACCTTCAAGGGAGCAATGCTGCACATGGCTGCTAGTCTAAATGTTACTTTACTCATCTTTTTCTTGCATTTTAGGAGCATGGTGTGGCCAAAACACTGAGCTGGGGGATATTCTGTGATTTATCTGGATTTGGTTCCAGCAAGTGTGACTTAAAGATTATTAAATGGACTGAGCTTTTGGCCTGATTCTATTATAGTTTCGTTACAGAACTTCGAATTGAATGTAGTAAAAGGCAAGCTTGGCTTTTACCTAGGAGCCTTGTTCCACAGAGAGAGCCATAACCCACAATTCACAGTTTGTTAGAGAGGGTTTGGTAGGACCTTGAACTGAAAAATATGTACCCAGACAGAATCTTATTGTGCTGTTTTCTGTTTGAATTCATCCAGCCTTGAAAGGCTGCGACAAGCTGATGATTGTTTCCCAGTGTTGCCTTGTCAAATCTCACTTTGCACATGTCTGATGGATTCTGTTTGAAGCTTTTAGGATCTGCAAGCCTCACTAACTTTCTCAGGTTTGCCAAAACCAGCTGTCCCTTCGCTGCTTTATCAGTATTAGCCAAAATTTACAAAATTTTGCAGCACTGATTTGATCATTATCTTGTGAAGCTCTAAGAATTAGTATAATAAAGTATGTTTTATTCTTTACTTAAAAGGCATTTTTAGTTTTATTGGAAAAGGTGTTTGTACTAATTGTCTGTCAAATATTTAATTTTTACTTATTCTGATAACCTCCTAAAATGTTGCAAGTTTCCTCCCTAGGAGAGAGATAAGTATCATTGAAACTGATGCTTAATTTAAAGTAGAAGTAGTGGATCTGTAAAATGATTTGTGCATTATATATGGTGTTGAGTGAATGCTGTGGACTGTCTTCATGTATTTATTTTGGATGATTATGTACAATATCCAGAGAAGCTGAGCAATGGTATTAGGTGCCCATGGATATGACAAATCTATGATGGGACTCGCAAATATCTGTTTTCCTTGTTACACTGTGCATCCCTAGGCTTAGAACAGGGGTGGATGAGATAACATCCTAAACAACTCTTTGGCTAAAACTGTCTTTTCTGGCAGTAAAACAGATTGGGATGTGGGCTTCCAACATGGAAATGCTCCTTGCAGTGTGATATTAAGTTGTGAGAAGAGACAGTAACACTATTTTTTTTTGTTACAGGAGCATGAGTGCTTGCCAAACCCACTTGTATAGATCAATACACACATAGCTATAAATCCTAAGCATTTAGACCAAATTAGTAATATTGTTTCTTTATAGTATTAACCTTTTGTCAACCTGTGCAGTCAAACATTTAATTGAGACTTTTTGCTTTTCCATGTTTCATTTTCCAAAAGGGTAGTCAACATTCATTACTCCATAGATCTAGATAGCTAGTTGGGGAAGGAAAGATGGGGGGATTGGTTGGGGACTGAGGAGGGGGGGTGGTGTTTATTTGTTTAGGGGGGTTATGATGGGTTTTGTTGTTGTTTCTGTTGTTTGGTGGGGGGGTGGGTTTTGTTTCTCTCTTTTTTTTTTTTCATATTGGAGAGATTTGAGAAAATATAAAAGGTCTTTTTTTTCTGAAGAATGTGATGTGGGCTGACAAACTAGCACCTGAACTGTTGCAGTATTACCTTAAATGCAGGTTTATTGAAAGAAAAAACAATACATGTACATTTTTAGGGCATATTTGATATTTACAGAGAAACTCAGAGTGGTCATCCAGGAGAAGCCAATGGATAATCACACTCGTACTGAGGCTCCGTAGTAAAGCTCTTTGGAACTTGAGTGGCCTCAAGCACAACTTGCTCATTTTATTAAGGATGGAGTGGGAGTGTCAGTGTACATTTTCATAACCCTGAAAGGAGTCAGAAATTTTTAGGTGTTCCATCCAGCCTTAGGGCTAATGCTACTTATTTTGCACTGTATAATCATAGTTACCATTCCCCAAGGCAGCAAAGACTAACAGTGTGGAAAGCCTGTAAAGTAGCAAAGCCTGAAGTAATGAAAGACCCTAGTTTTCCTACTTTTTAAAGGAGATCTCAGAAATTCATTTTTCAGTCTGTTTTCCTTTATAAAGAGTTTTACAGATGAAGCCTACTTTTAAAATTATTGCTCATTATCTGAAGAATACTCTCCCTAACCTCTAGCAGGTTTTGGGTGCAGAGCATGTATTTTTAAGTGGATTTTACAGGAACATGTCAACATATGCCTCATGGAAGGAGTGAAAGGTATAACTTCAAAAAAATTATCCTCTAAATTGACAGGAGACTTTTTTTTTTTTTAATTATTTGCATCATTTCTGCTTGGAAGCATCTGAAACTAAAGGAGTTCTGAGCTACTCTAAGTCTACATTTTTTTTCCTTCTGTGTTTCACCTAATGGAGCATACATGATGCAGTTAGTAGAATCTAACATCTTGTGAGGGACAGATCAAGCTCTCCAGGATGTCATGCTTAAAATCTGGAACAAGATTATTTTTATTGCTGGCAAAGGCAGCTAAAGGAAGTGGAGGAATGTAGTTGTTCGTGATGCAACAGCTAGCTGACCTTCCAGATTTCCATCTCATCGCTGAACCAGAATTGTTTTCTTCATGAAGTTCGTATAGTAACTTACTTTAAACTTCTTTCAGCCATGCTCATAATATGAAACATTAGTTGAATTAGGGTTGTGATAATATGATAATATGAGATGCCTTTTTTTTTTCACCGTTATTTCCTTGCCTGTGAATTTTTCTGATCTCAAATGAAGGTGACCTTGCCTGATTTTCCAGACTCTGAAATGTCTCTTGAAACACCACTATTCAAATTTTTTTTATGTATGTTCCCTCAGTATTTGCAAGAGGATAATTACCTTTTCTGAGAGAAAGAACCTGGTGAAATATTTGCATTGCAATTTGGAAGTTGATGCCTCTCCTTTATATAGTCTGCCAATCCAGCTGAGAAGCAGCTCATGTTGCACTGAAGGCTTTAGTTTGTATTTCTTTCCAGCACTTCTGTTTTTTCTAACTGCTCACTGTCGATTGCTTTAAAATTACTTCCGTTCTTCCACTAGCAGTACACTTGGCTTTTTACAGCTTTCTAGCATTCTTTCTCATTTTCCTGAGTAATTTTGAGAACCCAAGGGCCTCCCTACGCATAGAATCATAGAATTGCTTCAGTTGGAAGCACCTTCCACCCAGACCAGGTTGCTCAGAGCCCTATCCAGCCTGGCCTTGAACACTTCCAAGGATGGGGCATCCACAGCTTCTCTGAACAACTTGTTTCAGTGCCTCACCACTCACTGAGTAAAGTATTTTTTTGCAATATCTGATCTAAACCTACTCTCTTTCAATTTAAAGCCATTAACTGAAAAAGAACAGTAACTGAAACATTAACAGAGAGAGATGGTCTGTTGCTTTCTATGACTGTTGCACCCAAGTAGAGGACTTTCCATTAGGTGCTTAACATTTCCATCAGATTCCATCAGAAAAGCTGATGTAACCCCTGCCAAACCACTCATGGTCCTCTTTGGCTTCAGTCAGCATTGGCTCATTTAAAAGGATTGAGATTTTCAGAAAGATGCTACTCTGTTGTCAGGTTTTACTTCTGAACTCAAAGGACCGAACGCTATCTGTAAGGAAGGTACCTTAGTGGATTTGTTCTGGGTTTATTCCTGTGACTGAAATCAGAATGTAATTTCACTTTTTTCCTCTCTGCTGTCTGTCAGAGTAATGCTATGTTTGATAGTCATAGGTCAGAGGTCATCCATCTACATTAGAAAGACATTTTTCACTCAGTCAAAAATATTGCAGGTTTGCAGGCAGGAATAACTGTTTTGCAGGTAATGTGGGTCTTTTGTAACTTGAATTCTTCAGTACTGACCTAGGGCTGAGTGTCTGCTCCTCATCATCTGCTCAAAGTGTGCCAAGTACTAGGAACAAGGTAGCAACTGAAATTAGAAACAACCTTTGTCAGAAAACTTTTCGTCTGTGAGAAATAGAATTGTTGGAGATGCTTTGTCTCCCACATCTATGTTCCCTAGAAATTTTAGAGTTAACACTGTCCTGAGTTTACATTTCTTTATGTTTTATTATTAGTAAATGGCTATTCACAGTTGTGAGATGATTTTCCTTTGTGAGTTCATCAACTTGTATTGTTGCATTGCCATTTTGATAACTGTTGGAGCTAATGTTTTGGTCCCAGGAGGATGTGAACCAGTGAGTAATCCCAAGTTGCAATTTGAATTATGCATGTAGCTATTGGCTGCCACCTCCCATTTCCCAGTGTACTTCCAGATAATGATTCTCCTGATTATAGACTTTTTTGATACACAAAAATGTTCTTCTCTGGCTAGATCATAATTAAGCCAGGAAGCAAGTATGTTTAGTCATTTATGCTGTTCAGATATGTACTGATTTACTATTTGCACTTGTAAACTATTTTAAGGTCTTCTAATGGAAAGCTTTTCAAGGACACCAAGTTTAGGACATCCTGTTAATCTCTTGGCATCCTCCATGCCTCTCATAATGTCATTAATGCCTTCCAGTTTATTCTCATCATGTGGTTGCATGTATCTGTCCTTCATTCTGCTGATATTCAGTTTATTGAGCATGGCTGACCTAGGTGACCACCTATTTCTAGTTAAGCTAGCACAAATGAACACCAGCTTTAATGAAAGTTTGGTGTTTAGTTAATTAGTGAATAAAGGATCTGGAATATGTTAAAGACAACCAGGTCTATGGCAGCAATAGATTCTTATTTTCATTTGGTGTTACCAAAGAGGTACTTAAAGTTTGAGGGTGTCCCTGAGGTATTAAAATTATTTTTGTGATGAAAGGCACAGTGGATTCTTGAATGTGTTGTCTCTGCCTATTAATAGAACTGTCCTACTGACACAGCAAGGTGAGTGGAATGGGGCAGGAGTGGCTGATGTTCGAGCAACTGTTTCAGACTCTTCACAGTCTCATGTATATGCATGTACAGCTATCTGTATTTGTGCTGTTTAGGCATCAATTAAGTTGATTTTTGTGGCAATAATACAGAAAGTTATGAAGCAGAAGTACATTCAGGACCCTTTGTCTTCCAGTTCTGTAAGCAGGGTCTCCAGTTCATTGCTTCTGCTGCCTCTGCACCCTGTATCCTCTGTAAACAAGGATCACGATCACAGTTCTGTCCTGTCAGACATTGTGGGTGCGTTGAATGACATCCTAAGCCTTCATGTGACAGTGACCGAACAGCTGCATACCAGTAAAAAACTTAAGGGCAGCTGAATTTTGATCTAATGACAAAAGTCTCAACCTTGATTTGCAACAACCAGGCTGCTTTCCATCATTTTTCCTGCGGTGTGCCTCCATTTCCCATTATGTCTAAAAAAATGGAAGCAGGTTTCTGCTATTCTTCCCCTCAAGTTATTTTACCTTTGATCATCATGCAAATTTCTGGCCAATTCAGGCAGAGCTTTTCAAACCATGTTCCACCGAGCAAGCAGGGGTTTTCAGTCATTCTTCAGCACAAAGCCTCGCAATCTAGCTCTTTGTTGCTGGTGTTCAACTTCCAGGCCATACTCCCTCTATTAGTGACTCTTCCCCTATAATTATTCACAGCCCTATTTTGGCTCTTTATGAGGAAAGTTGTCCCAGCATTTGGTACACTGCATCTGTTGCAGATGGTGCTGCAGTTGCTGTGTCTTCTGTCTCCATGGTTTAAGATCGGTGCACAGCCATACAAGCACCCTGAAGAAGTTTTTTGCTTCATTATTTTCAACCTTTCAAGGCAATAAGCAGCAGTGGGAATATCACTGCTGTATCTCGCAAGATCATTTGGCCACATCCAAGGTTACTCCGTTGATGTTGTTGCCTTCACTATTGGTATGGAATAGATCTAGGCAATATAACAGGATTGGCAATTATTTTGCAAGTATGTGATTTAAAATCAATCACATATCAAGGTATAATTTGGGGATTTTTTAGTACTTTCTTGTTTCTCATTTCAAGGTGTACTTATGGAGCAGCTGCCAAGAATAGGGTCAGAGTCCCCTTCTTCCAAGCAAATGCTCAAACATTAATCTTGGTTGTCATCCTCCCTTGCTCCTTGCAGACTCCTGTTTGTCACTGTATCATCTCTTTCCACCAGAGGAATGGGAAGCACAGTCAAGGCAGACTGTTGTCTGTGCCTGGTTGTGTTGATGCAGAAGTACAATACCTGGCCTTGCTGCAGCCACCAGTGCGGCAATGTCCTGTTATCCCAGGTGGGAGAATGTTAACTCTGCCTCTGCCAGGATACAAGTTCTCCAAGTGAGATTAGGGCTTATGAGCTGCAATGTGTATCCAGCTTCTTTTTCTGAGTGCAAAAATTTCTGCTTTTTAAGTCTGAGTGATATACATCAGATAGGCTAATACATTTCAGGTTTGTTTCACAAGTAGGAAGATGTATAACCTGGGCTTTTGTTAAAAGCCACACACTATAGTGTCTGCAGCAATACTAAACCCTTATTGTACTGGGACTACCTGATACCTCCTAAATTGTTAGTTGGATTTAGAAGAATAAAATTATATTATAATTATAAAATTATGAAGAATTAATTGTATAGTATAAAATTATAATTTTGGAGTGTTTGAATAGATGTTGACTGTTGAGTTGTAAATTCAGTTATAATACTTTATAATAAAGTAACTTTATTGAATAATACTGGGTTATTGAAAAATTCAATATTTATTATAGAAATAAAAGTATTTATTGAATAATTATGTTTCTCATCAGATTTTGGCTGAGTTAATTTACTTTCAAAACTATTTTTACCTCTCTGCCTTCTCAGTGGTTCAATAAATTAGACTTGGAAGCAGACCTCAGAAGTTCTTGTTTTATTATTAAAGGCTCTATAATTTCTGATAAGCATGCCCATCCTTTGGTGATGCTGTCTCAAACCCCTTTTCCCTCTCTGATCCTTTATTACTTGTTCCTCTAACTGAAGTCTTTTAATTCAATTTTGCAAGTTAAAAACATTTCCATCTGACAATTTGTATGGAAACTCTCCAGGCTGGTTTTGTTAACACACACAGCCCACCTAGTGGTGTTTGCACTATATAAAGTCCTGTCATGATGCCTGTGCTGTATCCTCATCCCACATTGGAGAACTTGCTACGCTGTTGTTTTTCAACATGAAGTGTGTCTTTTGTACTGTTTATTTTGAAATATTTTAAAGATATTTTACCTGAAAGTCCCTTCTTTTCTCCAACTATGGAGTAGTGTTGTTTTACATCTTGGACTTCAACAAGTCCTGACTTTTATTTCATTGTTGATGAGCTCTTAAATGTCCTTCTTCCCTGAAATACACTGGAGATCGATTTATATGAGTTTTGAATTCTGCACGTATAACCTGGTTGATAATCACTACTGCACAAGTGCTATAGATGAGGATTTTTGTTAACACTAAGTACTGCAATCTCTTTCAACTGTAAGTGTACACAGGTAATTTTTTTTCTCTATACTTCACTGATATCTTTGGTTTGACTTTGTGTAATTATAAACAAATCCTCATAAGTGAGGGTGGGAGTACTGTTGGTGGGAGTACCTGATAAAAATTTCTGAAAGAAATCATTAGATTAGATTGTTATTTTCAAGATATCTGAAGTGTTGGGTAATTTTGTTTCTCATCAGGTTTTAGCTGAGTTAAATTTACCTTCCAAACCATTTTTACCTCTCTGCCTTCTCAGTGGTTCAGTAAAACAATTTTACCACTTCTGTAGTGAGAGAATCAGCCACTTATTACTTACCTAAACAGAGATAATGCAAGCAATCATCAGTTTTGAAAGAATTGCAATTACTTTTGGCCAAGGCACTAGTGCACATTTGAAACATGTGTTCCTAGAAAACTGAATGTACATTACATGGGCTTGTCATCTGACATTTTCATTCTGTGTGAGCTGGGGTCTTTGAAATCTCTCAAAGTAACTTCTAAGGCTTGTGTGCAAGCTGTATCAAATCTAAGCTTTGAATTGCCCTGCTCCATATCACTGGACTTCTCTTCCATCCTCAAGTACAAGCAGTGCATGTTTCTCTTAGTTTGCAAATTGATGCAGAAAACTTACCTTTTTGATTTAAGGCTTTACTCGATGTTGAATTTTATGTCAGTGTTATAAGATCCAGTGGTGTTTTATCTGCTGATTAGTCTTATAATGTGAAGTGCCTGGTGATGCATTGCACAGAAAATGCTATAAAAGTAGTTTATGGTGTGATAGCAAGGAGAAATGTGAGAAGAGCAGATTCACTTCATTAGATGAGCAGGAGTCCCCAAGCAATCATTTGTCAATAGTAGTTAACAATTGGTTTATCTTCAGTCACTGAACCCTTAATGAACATGTTTTTAGCTGAAGTGAAATGGTTATATTGTAGATAAAGTAAAGGGAATTTATAGGTTTGTATCAGTTTTATCTATTAAGAGAAAAAATTTGAATGCATATCTAGTTTTTCCACTAAATATCTTTTCCAATAACTATGTTGATGAAAACAGGAATAATAAAATAGTCTTTCTCAATGTTATGTGAACAAAGTCCTTTTCTGTGAAAAAAAAACAGAAGAAATTATATCTATTTGTTTAATTCTATGGTATCTATTATATTTGACAGGAATAAGCACAATCATTCTATATAGAGAGATCCTGTTACCTGCAAACACAAATGTTTCTTTAAAGCTATTTTTCAAGTGCAGTCTATCATATTGTGTCCTATTTGGTAGTGGGCAGTTTGACTTACTGGACTGTGGCCTTGGATAGTAAGAATTTTGACAAAATCAGCATCAAAGGGCAACTTTGGCACTTGGCTCTACACAAATATTAGCCAAGGAATTTCTGACAGCCCTGGTAGGTAACATGGGTATTCTAATCTTAGTTTTACAAATGGAGACCCTAAGACTTTGGTTAAAGCTTTCTGAGCATCTGAACTCATGTGCACTTGGGTTGGTTTTTTTTCGGGATGGTTTTTTGTGGACAGACTTCAAAAGTATTATCAGAATTCCTGAATCTTGGAATAAAGTTTGTTGTAAGACCTTTTAAACATTAGCAGTTATTTCACAAGTGGCTGTGTGTGACCACACTGCATCAGTTTGGGCTGAAGTTAGGGATAAGTGCAGGAGAGACACATTTTTCGTATGTGGGCTCACTTCTGCTGAACATAATTTTGTCATAACTGAGCTTCAGTGTGGGATTTGGGTGAAATTTTTTCAGAGGACATTGATGGAACATAATTGTTAGCTGCAGATAAAAGGATTGTGTTGGACTGGTTTTGTCTGCTTGTGGTTTAGGGACAGTTTTGCTCACCCACTATTTCTGAAGTCAGTGAGATTGAGGGAAATTGGCTTTCAGCAAGTGAAATGTGTGCCTTAACTGTGCTTTTCAAAATAGAGATGTGCTTTGTGTGTAACTGGATAACCAGCACTTGTGGCTGAGACATCTGATCTTTTTATCAAAGATGAGACTGCTAAATAATTGGTGTTCGAAAAGTAAAAATTGACATGGACAACAGCAACCTCCTGTCTTTTCTCATACACATATTGAACTCTGAGCATGATTGTGGAAATGTAAATGTAACAAGCTGTAGAGTATTCATAGAATCACAGAATGCTTTGGGTTGAGAGGTACCTTAAAGATCATCTCATTCCAACACCCTTGCTATGGTCAGGGACACCTTCTACTAGACCAGGTTGCTTGAAGTCCTGCGCCAAACAGTTGTGGATTCCACTGAATACTAGGCATGTACATGCTTTGGAAACCCCTTATTGATGTTAAGTTACATACTCGTGAAAATAAAAGTGTAAATTTTTTCCAGCAGTTGCCATGCCTCTGACTGATAAGTGGTTTTCCATCAGCTGAGATACAGGATTTCATTCCTTGGGTGTACGTTGTAGCTATTATTACTAATTTACACTCATTAGCAGTTCTTCTTCTAATTAGCCCAATGGTAAGGCATTAAGCCTTATCATTTCTTCCTTTAAAGTTCTAGGTATCTTAAGAGGGTGGGAAGTGAAGCGCAGGAAACTTCACTTTACAGAAGAGCCATTAAAGATGACTTCTGCCAAGGGTTTTTAATGACATGGCATAGGACCTGTTTATATTGTAGACATCTAGTTAATGAAAAATAGAAATGTGCCTATTAATAACTGAAAGGAAAAGTCTCGCTGCAAGCCACCAAAATCTACAGGATAATAGTTGAGAATTTCAAAAATTTTGAGAAGAAATACAATAATGTGAAAATTTTGAACAATTTGAACAAAGCCACTCTTAAGTAGGCTCTGGTGAGGTTAAAGAAAGAAAAATAAATTAGTCCTTTTGGGTATATGTTCCATTATGGAAAAATACAGAAATCAGATACAGATATAGATATAGATTTCTTTTTTTGGCCATTATTCATGTAAAAATAGGGGAAGTTTCAATTTTTGTTTTTAGGTGACCTTGCTTCCAATTCTAAGAATTTTAATGCAATATGAACAGTTTTTTCCTGTTTCTGAAGGGAGAATGAGTAATACATGTTATTATTGAAACAGAAAAACAATTTTGTGAGTATTCAAATTGGTCAGTTATCATTTTCTTAAAATCCTCATCTCTAACAAAATTCAGTGAAAGCCCTCCTGAGTGGCATTGTTATAATAATTGAATATCAGAGTTAATGAAATATTCAAAAGGTTCCCTTCCTTGTTTTCTCTCTTGCCTGTCTGTGCATGAGATCAGCAGTTAATGAATCTTGAGGCAGCACAATTGTTCTGTTACCCTCTCAATATATATGTGGACTTCCAGTAGAAAGGGAATTTTAAAACCTACAATTTAATGTCTTTTCATTGTCTAAGATCTGTCTTCTGCTAGAAAATATTATTTCTATGTATTGAAAAGCTTGGAAATGAAATATGCTAATAAAAGAATATCTGATTCGTTATCCAGAGAATAATTTAATGGGGGGGAGGGGAGGAGGTTTAGAAAATTTATGATTCATAATGAAATGTGGTTTTTGGTTGAATCCGTGACACATTTTTCTGGGTTTTTTTACAATAAAAGGTAGATTGCAGCTAATATTAAATGGGTTATTGGAAGGCAAAAGAAGAGGAAGTTTTACAATGGATTTGGATCCTCAGGGCCAAATCAGCAAGCCAGGGTATAGGATAAGGGCACATACATGGAGTTTCTAATTATTTAGTTTACAGTAGTACCAAAAGCATTGGCTGTTGCATAGACACCCCTGATAGCATTAACTCTGTTCTGGAAGTTTCTGTTCTTAAGAAAGTTAAAAAATAGGGTGAGGAAAGGGCACAAGTTGTTCTTTTTGTCCTACTGCATCTGTGACAGTTCGGAGCTTCAATAAGCTCAAGGAGGGATATAGGACCTGCAGTGCAACGTTCTGTGTCCCAGTGCCAGGGTGTGTGGTTCCACGAGTCTCTCCTGTAGGAAAAGGTACAGGGGCAGCACAGAGGAGCTTGAGTTCCCTGTGGGATTAGCCCGATGTTCCTCATCTCCCTGTCTCTTTAATAAGGGGAAGAAATTGGCCTTTTATTTTAAAATACTGCTGTCCAGGCTGACTTTGCACATTATCATCATCTCATGCAGTGAGACAACACCCCCCAGTTCTCTCATGTTGGGCCTCTTCAGGCAGATTGATAACATAGGCTTGTTTTAATCTTCACTGTGTTAGAAAGAACATCTCTAATATTTACAGCTGCTCTTAAATACATGTCCTGATAGGACTTTGGTCCTGTCATTCACAAGATTCATTTGTGCCCTGATTTCTGTGGCAGCAGGACTCCTGAAGCTGCTCTAGATAAACTGCCAAACTAAGCTGTGCTAGTTCTGTCATCATCTTCATTACTGAGAAGAAAAGCATTTTCTTCAGAAAGTGTCTGCTGCTTCTCCTTTATTGACAGAAAGCACCTTGCATGTGCTGTTCCTCTCCTAACACTTTCCCTGTCATGTCAACAGTCAAGTGGAGGAACAAAAGTGCAACTTACTCTCAGCGAAGCAGGGAAGGAAACCTTCCCACTCTTCTCCAGTCAGATCTGTGCCTCTTCGCTGTTTGTTGATGTTTGGACCAGTGATCTTAAATGTTTTTTCTGACCTTAATGATTCTGTGATTCTGTGATACTGCCTTCCTGCTGGTGGCAGCACCATTATCTCTTTGCTATTAAGGACTATGGCTCAAAAGCACTGTCTACTGCTCCCAGCCTGGGAAGGCAGTGCAGGGATCATGCTCAAACCTCACTGAAGGCCAGACGATTTAATTTCTGACCAAAATATCCAAGGGGAACAGAGGGGCAGGCTGACCCTCAAGTGCTGAAGCCTTGCTGTACCTACCAGGGCTTCACGAAGTCAGCTGCATGACTGTAACTCTGTGGAAGATAAAGTCACTTAAAGCTACCTTTGGGCAGCAGCAGTAGTATAGAAAGTTGTGCATCTCTTGAGGATCACAGAGCTAATGTAGTGCTGTGAGAACTTTTGGCATGGTGGTGAAATTTTGAGTTAAAAATATCCCTGTAATCATGTTCTTTGCAATAAAAGCTTGTATGAAGCTACCAATCTTGTTCAATGGAGATACATGACAAAATTTAAAACTTTCTCTGTCCATTTGTGCAAATTTAAGATAGTTCAGATTCCATGACTACATAAGCATTGAGCAGTGCCTTTAAGTATGTAATGTTCTCAGACTTGTGTAAACCCCATGGGTCTTTAAAGCATTACACATGCAGTCTTAGGTCATTCTTCCTCTGTAGATCCCAAACCAATGAAGATTCATAAAATGGTGAATGCCCCTTATTTTTTCAAACCTTATTTTTAATGATTCTGATTTATCTAAATGTTTTCAGTACATTTGTAGGTTTACAGGAACAGGGTCTGACTTTCCAGCCTGCAACAAGAAACCTGAAATTGTTGTGACACACAGTAATTGAGTTTGAAGCAACAACCACTTAGTATAAGCTGATGTTTTAAGGTACAGTAAAAGAATAGGGATAAGAAACCCACAGATAATAAATGTTTTCATACTGCTCTCTAATCCTGCTGTGGGATAAATAATGTATCTTCCAGTTAGCAAAGCTGGCAATTGAAAAACATTGAAGAATTTATGGCACAATGACAATTTAATGACTTTTAATAGTTTCAGGAGTTCTTTCCCTATTCCTGATTATTATCAGAGATACTACAGTAAACAGAAATTGTTTGCCTAATAATTGCTAACACATATTTTCTAAGCTTCTTCCATAATTTTCTTGCTTTCTAAACCCACCGTCATTTAATACCAAACATCTAAATCTTAAAATAAACTGTCAGTGCTGGTTGTTTCTCACAGCTGGTATAAATATGAACAATATAAGTAGGTGAACATTCTTCAAGTAACAACACATTCAGTTGTACAACTGAAATGCAGAGTGCTGATTGTCTCTTTCAGGATATTTTAAAAATGAGTTTTAAAAGAGTTAAAGTAAGGGATAAAAGGTGAGGAATGGTGCAAAAGGCTCTATATAGTAGGAATTTGTAGACTTCTAATGCAGTCAGACTCTCTTGTATGTTTGATACGGTTTTTGAGGAAGAAAAGATCAGGCAAAATTTTTGTATTATTCCATACGTTGCCATCCTGTCTTCAGGTATTGGTGCATGTAGATGTCATGTATGGATGAACAACCCAACTCAAAGAAGCAGTGCATTTGTCAAATTGCCAAAAAGTGTTTCATCATCCTTGTGTTCTACCACTTTCCTTGTATTTGATCAATAATGCTTAGTCTAACATCTGCCAAATGCCAGTGACCCCATCATACAAATGAAATGAGCTTTGCTCTTGTTTCTGTGGATTGCGATAATGTAAGCCAGACTGCAGCCAGCTGTTATGCGACCACTGGTTCGGGTGCTCAGGTAAAGGTTTATACAAGTCTCTCATATGGGATTAAATGTCAAGCTACATTGTATATTACATGTCCATACCTTGGCAGAAGCTTTCTGTACTGCAGGGCTGGGAAGGGCTTAGTATGTACTCCTGAAAAAAAAACCAAAACTGAGTTCTCTGGTACTTTTCTTGAGGAAAGAGTTAGACAGCTACTACTGCTCTCTTTCACCTCTGACATTTGACTCTGCCCTAAGCCCTCTTCCCCTTTCCTCAGCTATGAGTGCACAGGAAGCTTGCTTCCCCTGTGTGGTAGCTATTGTCTTTGTCATAAGAAGAACGCGAGTTACCTTCCTTGCTTCAGGGCAAGACAGGTATGTTCACGGGTCCTACAGCTACAGCCAGACAGTTCCAATCTCCAGTTTTCCCTCAACCTTGTCAAGAGCATGTAAAGACTGAAGATTGCTCAGCTAGTCTCCAGGTAAGATACAAGCTCTTCTGCTTGTCACCTTTCACCTGGTCTCCTTTCCAGAATCCTGAGTTTCAGAGGAAGAATAAACAACTTGCCTTGTGACAGTTCAAAGTCTGTATTTCTTTCCAGACCAGTCAAGTCTGGAAGATTTCCCAGTTAGTGAAATCATCACAGCCCATAGCCATGTACACACTGAAATGTGACTGCAAGTGTATTAACACTTCTATTCGTCTCAATATGGCAATTCCAGGATTGGAACTGCTTCTTTTCAAGATTCATAAGTCTCAAAATTTAAATTTCATAGGGGAAATTAGAATGAAAATAAAAGAAAACATAGTAAAAGATTCTGTGCACTCACAGAAAATTTACACTTTGAATGGTATAACAAAAGCTATATAGGTGTCTTGGTTTGAAAGACAGGTGTCTACTAAGGAAGGCAGGAGCCTCCACTGGAATGGAAAATGTAACCCCCTTCCCTTCAAATTGTTATAATTTTGAAATTAAGGGTCTTTCAGGCAAAGATATGAGAAA
>VXAZ01007858.1:82282-265248 GCA_013399875.1 Gymnorhina tibicen
AGAAAGGCTTCACAAACCCCCTGGGGCAGCCGATCCCAGTGCCCCAGCAGGACCCTCGGGAGCAGCAGGTGCAGCGGGAACGCCAGGACCTCTCCGCAGGCAGGGGGTGCAGCGCTACAGTGGAGTGAGGGCTTGGAGCAGTGGCAAAGGAACAGCGGGGGCAGGGAAGCGGCGGCCGGGGTCCCAGTGGGGCAGGGAAAGACGAGCTCGGGATCCCAGGGCTTTCCCCTGAGGCACCCAGCAGAAGGTGAGAAGTCCCCCTTTTAGTGAGGTAGGGTGTTAAATAGGGTCCCAGCACAATGGCTGCTCCCACGAGCAGAGCTCCACTCATGGTAGAAGGAAGGCAGCAGCAGGCAGAACCCCGCAGTGGTAATGAATTCTCCCCACAGTGACTGGAGCTTCTCTCCCCTTTGAACTCCGAGAGAACAAGAGAGCTAGGGGCTCCACCCAACTCCTTTTTCCCAGTCCAAATCTCACTGCATCCCTGCCCTACATGAGAAAAACCCAGGTAAAAGAGAGCAGGGAGCTGCACCCCTCTCCTGAGCTGTGGCCAGGTCTTTTGTCTCTCTTAAGTATCCAGTCGTTATTGTCTCCTAGCAACACGTAAAGGGAAAATTCTTTAAGAGAAAAAAACCAAAAGGTTTTACTCCTAAAACCCCAACAATAGACTAGAGCTTTATTTAATAATTAAAGTTCTTCCTAATTCTTTAGGAAGTCTCCCTCAAGTGAGATGTAATATTTTTATTCTATGTCTTTCAAAGACATGCTGTGTGTCACCTGACTCAGAATTGTCATAAATGCCTATTTCCCCTATGTACTTATGTGCATTTAGTTCAGTCACCTTCAGCCTGAGAGCTGAGAACAGGAATTCTATTCAGACCTGTCTCTCCATAGTCACAGAATCAATAGGATCATAGAATGGTTTTGACTAGAAGGGACTTTAACCCCCTGCCATGGGCAGGGACACCTTCCATTGGACAAGGGTGCTGGCCATCCAACCTGGCCTTGAACACTTCCCAGAGACGGGACATCCACAGCTTCTGTGGGCAACCGTTCCAGTGCCTCATCATCCTCACAGTAAGTATTTCTTGCTAACATCTAATCTAAATCTCTCATCTTTTAGGTTAAAACTGTCCCCCCTTGTCCTATTGCTATCTGCTCCTGTAAAAAGTCATTCTCCCTCCTTTTTATAAGCCCCTTTAGTACTGGAAGGCTGGCAATAAGATCTCCCTGGAGCTTTCTCTTTCCAGGCTGAACAACCCCAGCTTTGTCAGCCTGTCTTCACAGGAGAGGTGCCCAAGCCCTCTGAGCATCTTGGTGGCTCATATTGAAGGACTATGTGACACTGAGCCTTCCTGAGACTGACCATGCACACCCCACATTACATGAGCATTTGATGGAGCTTAGGATCATTACTGGTCATGTGCACAGGAATTATCAATGAGGTTTTAAAGAAATAAGGAAAAAGCAAGAGAAATTACTGCCTGGGTAAATAACAATTGTAACTAGACTTAAACAGTGAATAGCAATTGCAACAAAATTTAGAACACAATTTTATGTTGTAAATATTAGATCTTTGCATTACGTTATCAAATAGAAGTACAGATTTTATCTGATCTGGTGTAGATGTGTGATCAAATTACCTGAAGCATGTGATATGGAGCTTATGATAGCTTCAGTTATTAGGAATGAAGGTAAAAAGACACAGATAATTCCTAATATATGGCTTAATCCCTCTGTGGCACTGTTAATCCACCAAAATAATTTTTGACTAGTGTGATTTTGTAGATTAAATTTATTTCAGTCAATCTTTGCATCATGGAGTTGGATACTTTCAAAACTTAATGCTGGGCATTCAAAAGTGGGACTTCCTGTGTCATTTATCCCACTGATCTTAGGGATCTGTCCACCCAAACTTACTGTCATGTGGGCCCTGTTACAGGGTTGCCTCTCTTGGTCTACAGCTTCCATAGAAGGAGAAGTGGAAGGGCCAGTACCTATCTCTTTCCTCTGGTCACTAGTGACAGGGCCCCGGGGAACAGCATGAAGTTGTGTCATGGGAGGTTTATGTTGGATATTAGAAAAAGGTTCTTCACAGAGAGGGTGGTTGAACACTGGAACAGGTTCCCCAGGAAAGTGGTCACAGAACCAAGTCTGACAGAGTTCAAGAAGCATTTGGACAACACTCTCAGGCACATGGTATGGTTTTGCGATGGTCCTGTGCAGGGCTAAGAGTTGGATTTGATGGTCCTTATAAATCCTTTCCAACTCAGGTCTAGTAGTCAAATTTAAGTTTAATTTTTAATCCCTCATTACTGGTATTATTTTGGTTTGTATCAACTGAATTAGATTGTCTCACTAGAATGCCAACATTGGGTCAGTAGCAGAAATGCTTTAAATCTATCTTCATTTGTCTGACAAAGGAGAAAAGTAGTCCCTGAAAAGCTAGAGAAATCCAGTTAGTACACTATGAAAGTATGCTTGAATATGCTAAAGTCAATCACTGAAAATCCTACACAGAGGAATCAGGAGAGAATAGTAGGTACCTAAAAATATCTATAATTTCAGAAGGACTGATGAAAATATAAGTTTTACAAGCTAATGTGAGTAATCTGCATGTTTGTAAGCACTGCACTGATGTCCACATCTTAAACAGAGGAACGTTTAATACTTCTGAAATGCAGAATTGGCTGCTAAGCTGCAGAAAACAGAAATAAAATTTGTTGCCCTTGTTAATGTTGTTATTAAATATCCTTGGCGATTCACCTATCTCTTCTTAAACCACACAAAACAGAGCTCAGAGTTATACAGTCACAGTTGAATGCCCTTTCTCTAATGTATACATTTAATGCTCAGACTTTGCGTCTTGGTGAGCTGTATGCCATGTTTGCTCGTCTCTGTGTGATAGCACTAAAGTAACATGAATATTTATCAGGTTGATGGAAAGTATATTAGAAATCAGGATCATTATATTAAATTAAAAAAACTAATCAGTGCTTAGTGTCATGATAATTTTATGTAAAGTCAAATTATTTTATCTTTTAAAATGTTCTTCATATGCTCATGCTTATTGAAATTGTTTATTGTTCTGCATCATATTTAGGCCAAGAAATTTTCCAAGGGCTCTACAAGCCAAACATCCAAACATTATTTTACCTTACTTTATTACTAATATGCAAACTTGTATTTTAATTTTATTGGCAAATATCAAACCATTATACTGAGGACATCATAGCTGCCAATACATGAATATATGTCATTATCATAGAATGATTTTGGTTAGAAGGGACCTTAAAGATCATCTAGTTCCACCCTGCCTCCATACATTCATCTTGATGCATACAGGAGTAAACCACCAGTCTGGACAGTTTGAAGATGCCCATTCCTTCAGTTCCTGGGGACAGGCATAGCACAGGAGCTGCAGATGGGAGGGTGGGACCCACCTCAAATCTGCACATCTCTTCAGCATCTCATTTGACATCAGTTCTTAAAAAAAGCCTCAAACAAAACATTTTTTTTTTTCTTCAAGGTCATGTGTATCTTAGTGTATCTGTCATCTCTAAGTTCACATTAAGAGGTGCTGGTTCTAGTGAAACGTAAGTATAGAAACCACAAACACACAAATAATCAGGATGCAATGGTAGATACAGACTGTACATTGCAGAGTCCACAGCAAACACTTACTGGCATGGCAGAGAAGTTGTCCAGGATGGCATATGTTGAGTAGGATGGAGAAAACCTGTCATTTTTAAAACCAGCCCTACCTGGTTTTTATTTTATTTTACTTCATTTTATTAGCATTGGAGAGCATGCTTCTGTTCTGAACCAGGCACAAGCCATTTTGTTCTTTATCTGATAATTGTTCTGTATGGTTTCCATGATTAATGCTGCAGTCCTGTACTGTGTGAGATAGCATCACCTTCAGATTCTGAGTCCCACTGAATGCTTGAGTTTTTGCTTTCTAGTAACTGGGAAAGCAAGAAGCATTGTTTGAATATAACCCAGGCATTTTTCAAAATATAGAAATAATCGCAAGTGGCTAATCTAAGTGGCCATCCAATATTTGCTGCTAAAATGTGATACCCAAAGATTCAGAATAAGACACACAGCTTAGTCCCTACCTTCCTTTGGTAATTAGTTTATGGGTTCATTTAGATTTTAGCTTGTGTGCTTGTTTGAAATAGCGTTTCATACTGCTCTGTGAAGCTGTAAACGACTTTTCCATTATTCTCTGCTGTTTATACTCAGGACCTTACAAAACTTTTCATGGCCTTTAACATAGATGACAGTGCTGGGGATTCATTACATGGCTGCCTAAGTACTTTCTTTTTATATCAAAATGATTTATACGTTCTGTACCTTCCCATTTCCTCTTTGGAGAATGCCAGAAAAGTAAGGCCACTGCTGCAATCACTATGATTGATACTATGCTTTTGAAGACAGATGGGAATTATTTAATGCTAGGGGACTTTCCAATTAGCTCTCTATCCTACCCATGTTTGGAAGTATCAGTTAATTTTGTGTGCAGGGTTAGCTCAGCAGCTCCTGTCACGGGCATGCTTAGCAGCACCAAGAGCTGAGAAGATAGTATCAAATAAATTTCAGCTGAATATGATATCACCTGAGCTGGAATCGTTTTCCAGGTATTTGTTCAAGAGTGATCCTTAATATTGAAGATATTTTATGTCAGTATCGGGCCACTGCCCTTGAGGAAGTTTTTCCAAAGTCAAGCCAGGTAGGAGTGACCTTCCTTTGTTACATGGTTTTCCATTGCTGATGAAGGGAAGCGATGCTAAATGTGATTGATATTCTATTCTTACTGCTCTAGTCCAAAATTTAGCAAATAGAGGTGAAGCACAGAGAAGTGGAGGTTTTAATGGCTGGTAAGTGGTCGAGACTTGGGACACTGGGTTTCGTGCAAGGCAGCACTCCGACACCCAAAGCATAGAGTAAAGAAAATCCTGACATATTTCAGGAATTTTGATTTGGACAGCAGCTCCTGAAAATGCCATTATAACAAATGTGGTGGGTGATGACTCTGACACTAGAATTTTATTGTCTGCTTTTTAAGAAGAGGAGTAAGACTGTTGTAAGTGAATGCTGGAAATCTGTAACAAAAGTCTGTGCGGGCAATTATGAATATAACTGTAAACAGGACACACAAGGTTTTCTCTCTGATAACAACCCAGTACTTAGCACAGTTTCCTGCTCTCCAGCTCCACCTGATTGAGCTTTAAGTCACCTGACAAAAGCATCCAATTTTAAAAATCCAGCTCCTTGCAACTGTGGAAATACACTGAACTTTGCAAGAACCCAAGTGATAGAGCTTTACTGGGAGATAGTAGGCTACTGTGCTGGCTTTGTAGCATTCCTCTCCGCTAAAAAGCTTATATTGTACTGTGTGATCAGTATTATCTCCATCATTCAGGTTTACAGGGGCAGAGACCATAGTTTGAGTAAAACATTTTCCTAGAAACACCCTTTCCTGTAGAACCATATTTATCAACAGTGGGTTTGTTTGCACGTGACATACATTTCTTTAAATACCCAGAAGAATGTGACATACTCCTACACTTATTTGAGGAGTGAAACTACTATTCATTGAGAACAATGTAATTCAGTGTAAGAGATATTTCTATTTTTGGGGCTATATAATAGTGATTACATTTTCACTGCTGCATGGCCATTCTGAAAAGAGACATTTGCCTTTTGCATTATCACAATAATATGAACACCACCAATAAATATGTCATTTATATGTATATTATATGTACCTTTATATGTATATTGTGAGAATTAGTTATATTTTCTTACTTCCTACCAATCTGAATGAAAAGACTGACAGGTAACATGCAAAGGAATTTATCAGTTATTTTCTACATTAGATTTGCTGCTATCCTTTGTTTTACTAGAGCAATCTTAAGCAACTAATAATATTAAATCATTAAATTCTCATTACTGAGGAGATTGAAATTTGTGAAAAATCTCACATTCCTTTAAGAGAAAGGGAGAATAAGGAATGTATGAGTCTAGAAATCCCAGGGAAGTAAATTCCTTAAAAAAGAACGCTTCTGCAGTTCTAATGACTAAGCTTATCAAATGTCATCTACACTTGCATAGGTATTCTAGATTAATTATTTTTTACTAAATCTTTTTTTTGCCTTACAAATACTCATTTTTCGTTTGTTCAGCTAATCAGGTAACAAGTACCTGCCCATTGTTATCTCCATGTTAACTCGAATGTCGCACCGTAATTGAACTCTTTCTTTAACCTTATCACACAACGAATTTAAGTGAATTGAAAATCTCTAATATTATCATAACCCTTTACTTTTCCTTGCTTAGGAGGTAAAATATCCATTGAGCTTGACTCACCTGGAAGATTTATAGAATATTAGTACTCCGAAAATTGCTGGTTCAGTCTCTTCAAATTCCCATGGTTTATGCAGTTGCATTCAACTTTTATGTGACTGTCCAACCATTGTTATGCTGCTCTATCTCTGCTGTTGCTAGAATTTAAATTCAAAAGCTCTTTGCAGCAGGGATTGTAGGCCGACTCCAGCTCTTTTGACTCCAGTGGGAGTGGGAGAAGTCAGTAGCTTCTGTAGATCAGGATTTACTTCCTCAACTTTGCTGTGCTCTTGAATCACTGATTAACAGTGGGATCTCAATAACACTATACCAGTGTGTAGAATTTTCTACGCTTCTGGTGTGCATGTATAGTCATATCTGCCACACTGATATGAGGACACCTGCCACATAATAGTAAATGCAGTCTCTGATTGACTTGGGTGTGGCAGAAATTGCTTAAAATGCTTTTTTCTTATGCTGCTTATCATAAACAGACTTAGCATGTGGAGGGTTCCTGACATTCATCCTGCAATGTATCTTATACCTGGATTTTATTTTCACACATCTGGAGATAGCCTGACTTCATGGTAATTAAAAATAAATCACAGAGGAAAAAAATGGGATTTTTGCTTTCATTTTTATTAGTTCATCTCTGGAGCCTGAGAGAGATTTTCTTTCTTGTGCTGCTTGTGATTGAGATGGGATATGACCCACTGTTCAGGTAGCTGCTTAATAATTATCCTCAAAACCATAGGTAACTCCATCAGGTTTGCAGAACACCTCCTCATCTTCCACAGCACTGCACTGTGTTTACTCTTAAAAATCCTTCCTCTTTCTTCAGCTCCCAGTGCTCAAGGCCAATGTAAAGCAGACTGAGCACTTTGCAAAATACAGTTTTTAAGCCCATGCAGCTAGATTGTTTCTCTCTCCTTTTTTTTTTATTTATCAGAACTCTTTCCATACTACTTTGGGTTAGTGGAGAAAATCAGGCAGTAAGCTCAGAGCCTCTTTCTTCCCTTATCTATCTGTCTCCAACTGTTCGGTCAGAATCTGGCTGTTGAATTGCCCTCAAGAGCTTTAATTTATTTTGATAATGTAGGTTTAGAGACCTGTGCCTCTCCTCTCTTAGCTGTGGGGGAGAACGGAGGAACACAGCCAAGTCATGCACTGGTGCTGCAGAGATGCATGTGCCTTTCCAAGGGTTCACAGACCCTTTCCAAAGGTCCAAGGTGTATTTGTTACAGGCGTAATCACCTTTACAGGTGTGATGTCAGGTACAAAATTCTGACTTAAAGAGAATCAGATTTTAGTAGGTAAAATTTTTTAAAAGCAACTTAGGACTTTTAGTTTTAGCACTATTATGGTGGGTAAACTGTTCGGGTTGATGTATTGTAGGCAATTACATTCTGGCTACTTAAAATCTGGTTATCACAGAATCTTAATTCTGCAGTAGAAGATCATCTAGTTCCAATTCCCCAAAGAACGTTCAAAGTCTTTGTTTTAAATCCTTTTCCTGGCATGTTGTTTTAATATGACAGTCAAGCATTATAAACCCATTCCCATGAGATCCTGTTCAGCTTCTCTCTGTTTGCACCATCTTTCCTCTTTGCAAGTTTGCACTTGCCTAATGTCACTTGCCAAACTCAAGCAGACTCAGGCAGCCTTAGTGCTTGTACCCCTCCTGAATGGAGACATTCCCTATTGTACTTGTCTCCAAAATGGCCATGACTGTACACCCAGACATTTCCTAGGAGGTGCTCTTGGCCTCCCAAAGCCTTGCAGTTTACATTATTAATGGTTGGGTTGTGGTTTGGGCTGTTCATGCCAACAGAGATCACGCAGGTCCCAATTATTTTTGCACTTGTCTCACCAGTTCCCATTTTCTACTCTAAGTCAGATGTTTCTGGAGAAACAAAAGCATAAGAGCAGATTTTTGTTCCTCAACAGATGTTTGAAGGGGGAAGAGATTTAACAAAGCTTTGTATCAGCAAGCACTAAATTAATTTGAATCAATGCTTTAGAAAGGAATGTTTTCAATGCCCCATCACTTTACATCAGACAGCCTATGATTTGGAATCACAGGCTGAAGTCATCCCATCCTACATTTTCCTTAGATCTAACTGTATGTAAATAAAATGTTGTCAAATTAAAGGGAGATCATTCTCTTCTCCCCCTTTCCTTTCGATTCCTTCTCCCTCTTTCCTTTTAGTTCCTTCTCTTTCCTCCTCCTAGGTTTTCAGGGAACTTATTTTTTTTAAAGGTCTATTTTCTATAGTGAACCTGACTGCTGCTGTGTTTGTTTTGTGTACTGCAGCATCCTACAGGAAATGCCAAATTGATTGTTATAATAGCAGTGGGCAAGAAATTGTTCAAAGTCCATTTATTCATGTTGAAGTAGTTTTTGTGTCTATCCCTTGTTTCACAGGATCTCCTCTTTGCTTTATTCCTGATGTTTGGTATGTCAGACAAATGCTCTTGTACTGAACAGAGCAATTAAACATCTGGTCAGTCATGTCACAACAGTATTTTTTCTATTCACAGAAAGCACTTGTACTTGCTTTGTGAAAATACTGTGCCTGCTCTAAAGCTACTCAGACTGCTTCATGGTTTTAGATCAGCTGCAAGTTCCACTTTGGCTGCTCCAAACCGTGGAAATTGATATAAGTACTTCTGTTAATGTGACAAGATGTGATAATACAAGATGAAAGTTACTTGCATTATGCCATCTACCACAGCCAATGTCTGTTTCTGCATTTGCTTGGAAAAATCCCCCACTCCATCACAGCCAGGCATTTCTGTCAGATTATTTATTTGTTTGCTGATTTGTATGTTTGGACTGGTAAGGAACCACCACCCAGCAATTTAAGTTGTCCTGTGTCACAACAGGAACTTGCTCACGCACAGGATGTGCCTGGATATCTGGGTTTTAATGCAGATCATCCTTCCCATGCTGTCTGCCATGGTGTAAACAGGATGGATATGTCCCAGATGTGTTCAACTGAAGTGCCTCTCAGCCTGATACTGATGGATGGATGCAGCAGGTCATCACCACTCGCTGCTTGTGCAGGGAGGAGGAGAGTGTGTGTCACAGGTGCCATTGCAGAGGGTCCCCAACCCTGCTCTGGCTGCCATTGCAGCTCAGCAGCTTCCCATGGAATGAATCGGTGGTGAAGACAGGGGAGCCCTGCTCCTGCACACCAGTATGTGCCAGTTAGAATAAAATCGTGAGGGACTGCAAGATGGGAAAGTGCTGCGTACAAGCACATTTCCAGTGCTGTCTTTACCTCTAAAGAACACAGATGAAAGTGGCATCACGCAGACCTTGTTAAAAAGGAAAAAAAAAAAAGCCACCAAAAAAAGGATCTGACATATCTGTAGCTCTGTGTTGCAGAGCATTTTAGCATCTCTTGTGAACTGCTGGCTGCTCTCAATTCACACTTATTAAATGGACATTCGAGGCACTTAGCACCTTGCAGGGGGCATTCAGCACTGTTTAGCATCAGTGTCTTCCTAGGTCTTCACTTCTGAAACAACCATCTCTGCAAAGCAGAATAAAAGTTTGTTTTGACAACCTGTTGTGATGTATGGGTCCAATTACTGAAGTCTCCACACTCATGTTGGTTCTGGAATTTTTTTTTTTTTATAGTAGAAGCATAATCTGAAACAAAGAATTCTCCTTTATGTTACATTCCCTCTAGGCAAAAAAGTAAATATAAGGAGGAAAGGAATTAATGGAGCCTATAACTCATACGGGTGTTGTTTGTTCATATACATCACATTACTCTGCCACGCTTACTCAGTTTTTCTTATCATTCTTTCTCCACTCCCAGCTCTTCCTTCTCTTATCATATTTTTACATCAGCATAACATTTTGGATTTCGTAGAATCCGCTCATAATTTACTCTAATGCTAACAACATGGATATTGGAGATGTAATTTGCACCATGAAGTTGAACTGGAGCCAGGCACTTCTCTAAGAGCTGCACGTGCTTTCTCTAGTGTGTATTCAGTGGAATTTTTCCTATAATGTTTAATTCATATTCCGGCTGGGAAAGTATTTAGTGAGCTAACAATTGAAGTTAGGGACAGGGGAACTTAGTACAACTTGAAGTTCTGTAATGTAGATAAAACATTTTCCAAACATTTCGGATATCACAAAATGAGTTTTGAATTATGTGAGTTTCTCCCTCTGCTCTTTCTCATTATTAAATCCATGTTCCCTTTAATTTAATTTCCATTAGAAGTATATACTTTTTCTGCCTCAAGGAGAAAACAAACAAACAAACAAAATCAACACATACATAAAAAGAAACCAAACCAACCAACTAAACAAAAACAAACAAGCAAAAAAGCACAAACAAGAAAAAACCCCAAACCCCAAAAATCCCATAACCAAAAAAAAAGCACTGAAAAAAAAAAGCCACCAAAAAAACCCACCAAGACAACCCTTTTTTACAAGTGAGCTTTCTAATTTATCTTTCTGATCTGGAGTGATGGTCAGTCATTGGCCCTTCCCTTTTACAGGAGGGAAAGAAATAAATTTTGTCTTGTGAAGTAATGTCCCATTTGCAACATACAGCATGGAAAGCACATGCTCAGAGACATATCAATAAGCATATAAAGAATTTTAAAAGACTGTTATTTGTGGCTTTGAAAATTGCCTGATGAGCACATTGTTATCTGAAGTTAATGTAATTTAGTCAAGACAATTTTTTTTTCTCTGTGATTCTACATTAAAAACGGTAGGCCAGGGCTACAGGTCTGTTGGAAGCAACCAGGCCTGTTGGAAGGTGTCCCTGCCCATGGCAGGGGGGCTGGAACAAGATCATCTCTAAGGTCACTTCAAACCAAACCATTCTATGATTCTCTGGAAAATGAACTTATGCTAATTATCAACAAAATTGGAGCGGCTCCCTCCCTACTTTTGGTACAGATAAATGTTAGATTGTCCTACTTGGGATTAGAAACAAGCCATCTATACTTAAAAAATTTAAGGATGAAGAATTAGGTAGCAAGAGAGCAAACAACATTTCTAAGTGTTAGCCCCTAAAAACAACAATATACTTCTTAGTGGCATGAAACAAGATTCTGTGACCATGTGTTAGGAGCTCAGTCCTGAGAGGCAGCAGATGATGACAAGAAAAGGTTCCTGATCAATATGAGGTGCAGTGACACCAGCAGGTTCAGGTCCTTTCTGACTCTCTCTCAAATTTCTTGGGGTTTCTAAATGAGGTAATCATTCTTGCCTTTAAAATGGGGAAATCGTTTAGACTTGGTCAAACCAAAGGTGGTCAAAATCCTTATCTCTTTCAACAGTACTGAGTCGCACATCCATTAGCAAGCTGGTATGCACTGACTTTCAGGTCTCCTTTTCTAGAAGCCTGTGAGGCAGTTTCTGTCTTTTGTGTCTCTCTTATGCAAATGAATGGAAAGGTCCCTGCATTCCATGTAATACAATTGTTTGGTGGTTTTGAGTGCTACAGGAGGGCAAACCTCTTTGTTGATCTCTTTCAAGTACCAAAAACTAACTGTGTTGGTTGGTAAACCTAAGAAAGTACATGACCCAAACATACTTGTCATTGGACTGCATGAAGATACGTGGTACAAGTGCCTAAAATTGCTAAAATGTCTGGGGTCTATAACAGAGGAAAAGATGTTTACAGAAATTCGCTTTGCAATTTATTATCAGAATTATACTCCTGTATGGCTGTAACCTGTGCAAAGTCTTGTGTCAAAAATGATAAATGGTCAAAATGCTGGTAGCAATTTATGTTTGCTACTGAATTTCTGCTCAGCTAAACATCCACTTAGAGCATGTACTTCTTGGTAGAAGACATTAAAATCCAAGATAATTTTTTGTTTTCCGATAGAGAAAGGAACAGCTTGTGGTACCTTATAAAGAGCTCATTGCGGTAAAGCCAGGAAAGAAAAAAACAAAACAAAAACCCAGAACAGATTGCTCAGCCTGTGGCTGGACTGGTACAAGCAATCTGTGCAAGATTTCTCCAGAGGAAAAATCTTGAGGCTTGCGCTGCTGAGAAACACAGCACAGAGTGGTGAACTGAAAATTGTTGAAAAAGCAGAACCTTTACTTAAGACAAAAACCAATCCCAAATAGTTCTGCTGTGCCTGCAATTCTGCTGTTCAGCCTGCATCCCTTTCTGCAGTGTTTTTCTGTTTGAAATGAGTATTCAGCTAGGCTGGAAGTGGAGTCTGCAAAAATTTCACACCTGGGCTGATAAAGGAACAACCCGGTCCTGTAATTTAATCTTTTAATTTAGCTTCTAGTCTCATCTACCACAAAAAATTCCCCTATTTATGAATACTACATGGTTCCCTTGGTTCATCTTGCAGTGCACAGTTGATTCCAGTTGAAAATTTGATGCCAATCAATACTACAATACCTTCCTGTTTTCATGCATGTTTATGCATGTTGTTTACTTTCATAACACTAATGCTGTCAGTATTCACTTGATCCCTTGTTCAGAAGTGAGGAATTTCCTTTCCTAGAGGAGACACAGCTGGAATAAAAATAGTGATTTGCATAAATTGTGTCTTTGCTTGATATGCAATTTGGAATTCATCTGGAATTTGTTACAAAAAGGGGGGCTTAATGCATTAAGGGAATTTCTTTCAGAAAGCCTTTTCTCCTAACAATATGAAGTATTACAATTCCGGATATTTGGAAAGCTACACCAGTGCTGTCAGCCCAATTAGTTCTTTAAGGCTGTCTGGGAGGGAGAGTGAGAAGTGGTTTTCTACTGTTGTGGGATTTTTTTGTGTTATTCAGAAACCTGTTTAAAGCACATACAGAAGGGAGGGTGAACTCTCTTACCCAAGCATGAGGGTTTTCAATCCTTGTCTCAGCTCTTAAGCAGTCACATTTCCCAAAATAATTCCCTCTGTCTTCTTCACTTGTCACTGCAACCTAAATTGCTACCCCTTAGCCTGTAATGAGTGGCTGCTGCTGCTTCACTAGACCTTCACTAGGGCCTCACATTCATGTGTCTGAGACTGGAAGATTTTTTAAATAAACCCTTTTTTTAAAATTAGCTAACCACAAAACTGAAACTCTGGTCCAAACATCATCTCACATTTTGGTTCTAGCTATCTATTTTTTTTCTTTGGATTTCCCAAATTCCATTGTGGCCTCTTCTTACCTGTTTGGGATGCTGCTGTAAGGGCCATATCCTTCTCTCGTCTTGGCCATTTTACTCCTTTTTTTTAAATTTTGGTTTTTTCAGTGCCTTTTTCTAGCACAACAGATGGATGTGTTGACTTCTGTGGCTTTTTTTCCTAATGATTCCACACTGTGAAGTCACCTCCTCAGCTAGGCCATCTTCTCAGTTGCATTCTGAGATAAGACCTTTTGTACACCCTGCTAATTATTCCCCTTGTTCTCCCCGAAAATATTTGTTAAAATTTGTTAAATCCTTGAAGTCCTTCCTTAAAATATCCTTTGGCATAATAATCGCAAAGTAGTTGACATCTCTCTTCATCCATCTGTTGTCTCTTATAATGAGGCAGTAAAATTCAGGACTATTTTTCTCTTGTTCACACAATATTTCTTAAGTGAGCCTTGCCGTTCCAGTGACCTCTGACGAACTGCAGCAGTAACAGTTGTCAGGGCCAGACAGGCTGTTGGTAACTGAAGGGGTTTCTCCCTGTGCATTATTATCACGGTCTTTGCCCTTAGCATCCCCTTTGTGTAACGTATTTTTATGTGACATCAGGGGGGTGTTCCCAGACGGTGAGAAGACTGTATTTCCTTAAGCTTTGCTGAAGTGTACTATACGTAACATCCCTGGCAATCCAGAAAATACACCTCGTAGATAACCAGCTGTTCTTCATTCTGAGAACAGGTTCTGCTGCTGGAAGTATCAAATCTCATCATTAACTGTATGAGGCACAGTCTTGTCTGCTTTCTGCATTTCAGTGTAAGTCCTCGGAAGAGAAGGAAGAAGTTTGGGTTTGGTGGAGATTCATCATTGTGTAAACAAACAAAACCAGTTTTTATGTATATTTACCAGCAATTGTTCCCTTTTAATGCTAAGCAGGCATTTAGCAGTTGCAGGTGACACTGAAATCAAGGTGTTTACATAGCGGTGGTGATCCTCTCAGATTCAGAAAACCGTATGGCATAAGAACTGCTGACATCTTCCTCTAAAATGTGACAACAGTGCCATCCATTTGTACAGTATGATCAAGGGCCTTTTACTAGCAAGAGCTGCATCTGCATCTTTTCATTAATTCCCTTATAACGGAACACATTCAAGGGAGTTTTGCATGAACAATACACTTCCTCTGAGGCATCCTGAGGAAATCAGATTTACTCAGTAGGTGTGGGACAGCCAGGCTGGACATGTCCTGGTGTCCAGACCATGTCCCTCAGTGGTGCACAGTATGCAGACAGTGGTTCCTGTAGCACTGCTACAAAGAAATCATTATGAATTTTAAGTGAACTGAAATTAATTCGTTAAGATCTATTTCTGCAGCTTATTCTGGCATAGTTCTTACAAGAAAAAAAATCAAGTCTTAGGCTGGAGTCTAAAATAAATGAGGTGTGGTTGCATCATTCATGGTGTTTATGCTTTGTTATCTCAAGGTGACATTTCCCACAGGCACAACACAAACGGCCAATTAGGGGCAAAGCAACAGCATCAACACAGAGTAAAGGCATTCCTAATTCTCTTTTTCCCCTCACTTTCCTCTAGTAATAGATCCTTTATGTGTATGACTGTGCCAAATTTTTCCTTCTTCTCCCTCTCCTGTTGTCGTTTCCTCTTCCATCATCTTTCATGGTGGCAACCCGTTGTATACAGGCTGGAGAGCTCTTGGAAAGTATTTCTGGATTTCTAGTCTCTGGGAATCTGCCTCATTCCGTAAAGAGCCATCCCACCCAGGCAGAGGGTGTGTTACTAGCTGGGAAACCAACATCTGTATTATCAGGATAAAAGGGAGAATTCTTCTTTTGGCTAAACTTGAAAAGCTAGGCTGAACTCTGGTTCCTCTGAAAACAGGGCATCTTTAGCCATCTTTTTCCACTTATTTTAGCAGCATACACTGTTAGCCTGGTTTCAGCAATACCTTTTTGCTCTGCTGTTTCTTGTCATTATCAGATTTATGTAGCTGTTGGGTGTGTATTATTTTCTAAGGCTGAGAAGACTAATATCATCAGCCATAATTCCATGGGTTTCTCCTGAAGCCATTACCATAATTAAGATAATGACATTTAAAGCGAGTGTTTATTTCATACTACTTTGTATGGCAAAATATAATTAGATGTTTATCTGGATATGTATATGGTTGAAAAGGATTTTAGAGGCTGAATAAAGTCTGAATAAAGCACTAGTTTAACTCAGAGTGAATCTGGAACTTAGAGCAAGTATGCCATGAGCACACCATGCAATCTACTAATAGAGAGTGAGAAGACTCTCTTAATTCACCTGCACTTCAGGAATTCTTTGTCCAGAGTGACAACTGTACCTTTAAATTTACAAAATTTCCATAAGTCTTGTGCTAACTGTGCAAGTTAATATTGTAAATATTTATCTGCCTTACATTTGAAGTGAAATAAAAAAACAGTTTCTTAGCACACTCTGCAGTGCAATGTGGGCTTTTCCTGCCCTGTAGGAACTTGTTTATGTTGCCCACACAGACACTTGAAGCCTGAGATCCCAAGCAGAGAAGCAGATTGCAAGTGAAGAATTTAGTTGGCTACCATGTGGCTCTAATCCCTCATTTTTTCATTTGAAATAGCAAGTTTTGCAGATATTGATATGGTTAAAGGTGTGTGAAAAAGAAGTTGATTTCATGCTTCATAATGACATTTTAGGCTTCGCTTGATGCCATTTGTCTTTTTTCCTTTACACAGAAGTTCTCTATTATTTGAATGTTAGCCAAGAGTAAGACACAACCTGACTCAATGAAGAGCACCTTTTATGTATTTCACTTGGCATTTAAAAAAAAACAGAGGGAGTGGAGAAAAGGATGCCCTATCTACTAAGTAACAACACTGTGAGTAATATGAGGGTCAGAGAGCATGAGAAGAGGAAAAAATATTTAAGCTCAAGTATGTCAACTTTTTTCAAAACCAATTGAGTGCTTATTTAGTTATTTAAGTCAATGTTTGTTGCACACAGTACTAATGCTTCAAGTTCAGTATTACGTAAAATGTTTAATCATAGAATCACAGGATGGTTTGGGTTGGAAGGACCTTAAAGATCATCTCGTTCCAACTCCCCTGCCATGCCTAGGGACACCTTCCACAAGACCAGGTTGCTCATCCAGGCAGGTTGCTCATCAACCAGGTTGCTCATTGAGCCCCATCCATCCTGGTCTTGAACACCTGAACAGTAGTTTAAACTATTATATCTTTGAGGAAACCATTTCTTTGTTGGCATACTCCCAGGAACTCTCATCCTAACACGTGCTTTCTCAGCCAAGTCCTGGAGAAGGTCTCTCTTTTCCAACCATTTTAGCACACACTGCATCCCTCAGCCATTTTACCTTTCCAGATACTTCCCTTCTCAATACTTCTACCAGCATGAAAAATGATTTCTCCATTTTCTGTCAGTCAGTGATCCCTGAAAATATTTATCCTTCCCTCTATTAGCGCGGTATAGTGGACAACATCCATTTCAATGGAATAACTCTGAAAGTCAATTTTTGCACCAGCATTACTCTCAGAATTTCTAGTGAAAGCCTTCTATCATACTGGCTATACCATTTTTCTGTGTCTTTGGAACTTTGTTTGCACCTCTTATTCTAGTTTACATAGGCTTTACTGTCTGGTTTACCTAGGTGTCTGACTGGGTGATCGGATTCGAGACATCTAGGGAACTTGGAATGTGTGGTAGAGGTGGGTCAGACCTTGCTCTGGTGAGGTGGTGCCCTGGCCCTGACACCCCCCAGCTGTACAGTGTCTGTCAATCATGAGTCACTGGAGACAGCCCCCCAGTGTCACCTAAGCCACCCCTGAGTGGCCGAGAGACCAGAAGTCCCACCTGGGAAGAAGGCCCAGCATGGGCCAAGCCTTTAAGAAGCCTGGCCATGAGGTTCTTTAACCCTACCTTCATCTTGGAGCCTTACATCACTGGAACCCAGGAGCTGTATGTCAGTCTTTCTATATCTTTCCTGTCTTTCTGTTTTTCTCCCCTTCTTCTTCTAACTCTCTTCTCACGGAACATGACATTGAATGGGTTATAAGATTTTCTGTGTTCAGTGGGCTAAGTCTGTGCTGTGGTAAGTGATGTTACGCAGTATTTGCTCCTTTTCCAATGTTCCTTAAGTTTCTAGTTTGCCAGTAAACTTTTGTGTATTTTTACCTCTTGAGAATATTTAGTTGAAATTTTCTCCTTTGTGCCTACCCAAAGCAAAAGAACCTTGGTTTAGTCCTAGGTTTGAGTGACTGGGGTGTAAGACTAGGCGAGACACTTCATCTTTTATTACAAATCCCACCATAAAAGCTCCTCACCTCACCAACCACCTTTTGTGCATTAAATGGTCTAATTTCTAACTGGGATGAACATCTGAAAGGGGTGCTGTGCTCATGTGTACACACTGTAGATAGAGACACAGGAGCTAGCAGTGAAGTCTGGCAAAGTCTGGTGGTGTATTTTCAAAGGAGATTGGTTATTTTAAGCATATTCCGTTTTGTTCTCAGCTTGATTTAGTCTTAAATCTTTCTGTGGTTTTAATTTGTTTTCAGTTCAAGGCCTGCCCTTAAACTTACATCTTATTCCCATTGAATTTTATAGCAAATTTGCTGGTTTCAGTGAAACTGGTTTTATTTCCTGTATTTAGCTGTACTTTAAAGCATGGTGCCAAATTTGGAGAAATATAGGAAAACAAAAAATAAAGTAAAAACTAGGCCATGTATATGATTTATCTAGATAATGGACATACATGCCTCCCACCTGACTACGGTTATACCTTTAAAATTACAAATTTGGGTACAACGAAGATTTTTAAAATTAGACCTATGAAGATGCTTATCTTAAGAAGCTGTTTCCAGCATTGCATTTTGCTGTAATAGAGATTCTCCTTCAACTGAAATCCAAGATGAAGTTCCATTGAAAAACTGAAAAGGGGTACAGAAAGGACTGTACAGTTTTGTGGTAGGGAGAGGCATGTTGAGCTCTAATGTGTGTGTGAATGTGTTGTTCTTCAGTGGCCAAGGATGAGGGTACTGCTATTATTACCACATGGAGCAAATGTCCTTTAGCTCTGTTGATGAACAGACAAATGTTTTGGAGATAAAAGATAAAGAGTCCAGTTCTGGTGACTACATTAGTGATTGCATTTGCCTATGAGCTTCGTCTCAGTTACATATTTCTTCAAAAATATATATTTCAAAAAGAAATACTGCCATCATGATTTCTAGCATTCCAAATAAGCTGGAAGGCTAGAAAAGTATTTTAAAGAAAAAAAACCAAGAGTGCTGTAACGTTTTAAAAAACCTTTGTTAAATGTTTTACCAGATGAATGAGCTTTTGCCAGTCTGTTCTGTGATACTTAAAATCATGAGGTATCAGAACTTTTACCCATTTGTTAAGCTATTTGTATTCAAAGTTACCAAAAATTGACATTAATTTTTTCTGAGCCCTTTACATCTCATGAGGAGAGTGCAGGTTACTTGAACTGGCTATATAAGTATATTAGATTCTTTTATAAGAAGTATGGTCTTTGTACTGTAAAAGAAAGAGTTTCAGCTGTCATGCTACTTGCTCTGTATATAAAGATGTTTTAAACATCGCACACAAGGATATGTGTTTACTATGAGATTTCTCTGACAATCATTCTTGACTGTGGTATTAGACAGGTTTTAGAGGAGAAATTACTTTCAAGTATCAGGTATCTAAGATTGAAATGGCTCCTTTTGTGGAAAGAGCTGTTTAGGAACTTCAGTGCTGGTGGTGTTTTTGAAAATTTGTCAAATTCAGTAGGCCCTAATAGCAGCAAATTATTTTTCAGTCTATGTCTTTTAGAGTTCTGTTACTCTCGCTTTCCACCACTTTCCTCCTTTGATTTACAGACTTTGTGTGTAAGATTCAGTACATTTAGGCAGATGTAAGCAGCTGGAAGCAATAGAGGTAGAGCACTTTGAAAGGCTGAATTTTCACAAGTGGTTTGGGGTTTAGATGCTGGGAGTCATTATCTGGTGCTTCAGAATAACATTTAGAGAATTTGCTCTCATGGCAGAGATTTGAAAGAGGTTATTCATGGGTTGTATTTCACTTCTAAAAAGTTGAAGAGAATTACATTGCATTATATTTTTAAATGAAGAAATCTGATTGAGCCATGCAGACATATTTTAGAAGAATATATATTCTAATGGTACAAATAACTACTTTTATTCCATATATTCATAAAACATACGCTCCTAGAAGCTTTGGAGAGAACCTTTTTTCTTGCCAACTATATATAGTATAGTGAATGTTTCCTTTAAACTCAAGCCAACATCCCATGTAAACATGATAAAGTTAGCTACAGCAGTTTTATGGGGGAGCAAGAATTTGTGGTCTTGCATTGTGCTTTTTTTTCTTCTTTGCTGTGTTTCTTTCACAACTATCCTTTCTATCTTTGGAGGCTGGTTTCATTAGTTGTTATACAAGTTTCCCATGTTTTATCCATACCTCTCTGTGATTTCATGTCCTCCACTAATTTTATGTTTTCTTTCAATAGGTTTTTTGCAATACTGACAACATTTTGAGGGGCACCTAATTATAAGCCACACAGGGCATTATTTGCTCATATTATGTCCTCTTGTTTATGATATGCCAGATGGAGTGCTCCTTTTCTCATTAACAACATAGGGAATGGAGCCACCAAAAGCAGAGTAGCAGTCCCAGATTGTTTCAGTGGATGTGCGCTTGCTGTAATTGCCATTCCAGTTACAGTGCACCCATTCCTGCAACAAATTGTTCCATAGACATGGGCACTGTGCGTTATCCTTTCCTTAGCTATTTCACTTGCTACATCAGCAGCAGGGTAAATTTTCCCACATCTGTCTATTCCTGCTCATCCGGCAGGTTGTAGGAGAGGAGTGCCATACCAACTATTCATGGTCTTTGGATAGTGTTGTACACTGATGCTTTCAATCAGAAAACATGGATGTGTGTGACCTATGAAGATACATCAGAGCATGTGCTGCATCCCTGACTTCTGCAGAGCCCAGGTAGCACAGAACTGACACCTTCATCCATCAAGCTTTCTATACATCTTTACAGTATTTTACCTAAACAAAAAGGCTTGAGAGGGACTTTTTATAAAGGCATGCAGTGACAGGGCAAGAGGGAATGGCTGAACGAGGGAAGGTTTAGATTAGGTGTCAGGAAGAAATTCTTCACTGTGAGGGTGGTGAGGCACTAGAACAGTTTTGTTCTCTGGTTGCCCAGAGAAGCAGTGGATGCCCCATCCCTCGAAGTGTTCAAGGCCGGGTTAGATGGGGCTCTGAGCAACCTGATCTAGTGGAAGGTGTCCCTGCCCATGGCAGGGGGCTTGGAACTACATGAGTTTTAAGGTCCCTTCTAACCCAAACCATACTATGATATAAGAAACCATTAAAATAGTTTCAGCCACTCCTCTTTCAGAATGAAACAGAAATGACAGTTTTGGCCTCCTTTAGAATGAGTGTGATCAGAACATCACTTTTTTTAGGAATATGATCATGCAGAGTAACATCTTCAGGGAGCTGGAACCTGACAGGTTGTCTGTGCTGGATTTACAGAACAAATAGCAAAATACTACTGCAGACAGAACTGGAAAGGCTGGGATAAGGCTGTACAGGATACAGTGAAGTCTGGAATTCCTCAAAAGAAATTATGAAATACCATAAGATCAACTTCTAGTAACAATATCCATGGTCTTAGTGGACCTGTAGCTGTGTAGGTGTTCATATTTGTAATTCTAGTGGTGGTGTGTGTTCAGGACCAATTTTTTCCCTTCTTGCTTAAAAAAGATAAGATATCCAGGCAGACTTTACTATCTAGCTTAATTCCAATCTGTTTTGAACTAATTTTTCTCCTTTTTTAAAAACACCAGGCTTTGAGTGTCTGAAAACACCAGGCTTTGTGTCTGAAAAGGTAGTTTCAGAAAGATTATAACCTTCACTCTACTTTTGTTAAATAAGAAAACATAGTTACTCGCATTCTGTTATTAGAATGTCTATGGCATGGAGGTGATTTGAAACACACCTTTAAGAAGAAGTTGCATTTTAATGATACATTTATATGTGGTTTCAAAATAATATCAAGATAAATCTTTTACTTCTCTATGTAGACTGGATATTCTCTGGGGTAATTTCTAGCAAATTTTGGTGATGATTTATATAGTTGGTATATTCTACCTAGGGAAATAAAAAATGTGAAGTAAAAGTTGGAATCAGCAGCTAAAATGGTCCCATTTCCTGCCAGACCATTTGCCTTTTGTTTGTATAGAAGTTGATGTCAGTCTGGAAGAAAATAATGCACTAGTTTTGCATTGCAGTTCTTTAAAAATAATTACCCTAATCTTCTATTCTGTTCAATTCTACTATCCTAGTTTAAAAGAAGTTGAGGTCAAAAGGCCCATAAATAACCATCTGGTCAGTAACAATACAGGAGACTGATAGTATTGGTATTTTCTACAAAATTTCAGGTGCCAGCTGTCATTTGATGTTTGCCTACTCCACTTCCACAAAAAAATTCATCAGGATTGTTTTTATTTTCAGAATATTTTAAATTTTGCATGTGAAGTATGAAAGGAGAAAGACATTTTTCTTTTTAAAGGGAAAAAAGAGGAAAATAAAATAGTAATATCTATATCTTGATCTGTTTTCCACTCAGTGCTTTCACTCTAGAAAATATGTTAGTTTTGTTTTCTGCTTTCCCAGTTTTTAAGTGCATTTGCAAGGCACAAAAGGTCTGCTGACAATGAAATTCTGTGCAAGGTGTAATTTCTCTTTGGTGCTTCATATTACCATGTTGAAAGAAAAATAAAGCCCAAGTTACTCAAGTAACAGATGTTTCTACCCATACCCATGGTCCATTTACCAGTGTTGCATTAGACATTTTTCTCCTCCAGGGGCCAGTCAATCTGAATTTTCTATTATTCCAAGTTCTTAGCATCAGAAAGCAAATGTTCATAACAAACAGAGGTTTTGACTTACAGACTGTGAAATTCCTCCTTGAAAGAATGAATGACTCATTTCACTGTTCAGCTTACAAGTGCTGTATAGGTGACATTATTTGGATTGATTTAATGCCACCCAGCAGATTACAGAATCCTTCCCACACTTGTGGGGAAGCACATGGGAACGGGTTCATTTTTGGTCCTGGAGAGGCAGTAAAATACTGTTTAGTGGAGAGATTTGCTTGCAGCTTGCAGTGTACTCTAAAAAGAAGTCAGGGTTTGGTGGCCTCAAGATGTGGTTACAGATGATCACTTCGATGGGTGAATCATCACCACTTTGACTATCAGCACATTCAGCTGCTGCTGCTGCCGCCATGTCACGTGAAGGTCCTTGGCCTTTAGAAACGCTTTCTTCCCGCTAATGAAATGGTGTTCAGGGGAGGTACCATTATTTACATGCCCAGTTCATCCTGTCTTGTACGGGCAATTGATTGGGCTCCTGGTAGACCTCTGTCTTGGTCCAGTGTAACTGCTGTTATGTTGGAGTTATGGGTTTATTTGCAAAGACTTTGGTGTAGGGTTGTGCCAAAATAGGTAAAATCGATGTTAAAAATTTGCATTTTTTCTATTAGACTTAATTTTATATGTGTAAAAACAGCACAGGTACAACTATAAATACATATATTAAAACTTTTTTTTTTAGTTTTTTTTACTGCCTGTCTAGGACCAAAAATGAACCTGTTCCCATGTGCTTCCCCACAAGTGGGAAGGATTTTAGGACATTTTGGAAAAGCAGTTCTCACTTCATGCTGAAGACTGTTCCCACTCTGAGCTAGATAGTAATAACTGCCTGCTCAATACAGGTTAAGAGGCCAAAGTTGACACAGAGGATAGTAATTGCTTCACTCACAGCAGTGCCATCGGGTACAGAAGCCACATGCTCTAGGCCGGGCTAGATTGTGTGGGCTATTACATAGAGGACAGAAATTCTGATGCTTTCTTTAACTTTTTCCATAAAATATGAGATAGATCGTGAACAAGGACAGATAGTCAATTTGGTTGTAAGAATGAATGATTCTTCAGAAGGGCATTAGTATATTTTATAAATATAATTATAAAGTGCTCCCACATGGTTGTTCTCTTTGATACATATGTAAATCAGAATGCAGAACTGTACAAATAAAGTATTTCTAATACAAGGTTAATGTTGAAACAGCTTGTAGCCAAATTGAGCTGATGTTGCTTACTTCGAGGCTATCTTAAATCTCTCTGGGCAGGAGCAGGCAAACAGGCCACCCAAACTTCAAATGCTATTAGTTCCAATGTTCAATCCCAGCAGACGTTTACTTATACAATTGGATGGGTTCATTAGAAGTTAAGCTCAACTGCTGCCAATTAGGATGTGCTAATTTGCATAGGCAACTTGATTGTGTGGCATCCTAACAGACTGCAGTCGGATTGCTGGGGAAGGAGGCTGTTGCTGTGTGGGTTTCCCTTGCGATGGCATTGCACGCAGCAGCAACAACACGGTGGCAGTAAAGGAGGCGAGAAGGCTCTCTTGCATGGAGACTGCAGCAGGTCTTTATTCCATGCTAACTCCCCAAGGCCTGGGACTAGCACACGTGCCAGCCCCCATAGGCAGAGGGTTGGCACATGGCTAGAGCCCAGAGAGAGAGAAGCTGGTGGCTGGCTGAACCCCAAGGCAGAGAGAGCAGTTCACGTGATTCCGAGTCCCTTATCCCGGGGCAGAGGGGGCGTGGAGAGAGCACAGGGCAGGGCATAGGGGCGGTACAAGCGCAGTGTTAGGATAACAGGGGAACCTGAGGGAGTGGTTTGGACTAGAGATGGGGGAAGGGGAAACCACATGGAAAGGGCAGGCAGGGATATGGAATAGGGGCTCACCACAGGAGGCAACAAGTAAATCTTTGGGTTCAACTGATTCCAACGTCAGCTGACCAAAAGTGCCTTTGGCATCTGTAGCTGATGATTTATTCATAAATTTTTGCAACATCTTCATATCATATTTTCACTATGTTTAACTTTGGGGCAGAATATAATTTTTTGTCTGAGAACTGGATATTTAGGTAGATTTCAATCTTCCAACTTACTAGAGGGAATGTGCTCGACATGTCATGAAATGGAACTTTTAAGAGTATTGCTTATCAAGAGGAGAAGAGCACAGCAGGCAATTCCCTGAAATGCATCATGTCTAGTTCAAGTTTCTCCAAGTTACCTAAATCTCTTCATCCTGTGTCTTTGAAAATAAGTAATGATATAGCTTGTAAGGTTGAGAGACAGCAAACTGGCTCAATTTCAAGAAAATATAAATTTCTGCAATGAGTGTCAGTATATTCACTTTCTTTAGGGACACAGGCACAGTAGCCATTAGAAGAACAACACATTGCTCAGCAACAGTGACAGACAGGAAACCGTCATGGTGTTATCCCACTTCATTACCTGAGGACAAAGCTACAGGAGAAAATTACATAGGGCTTCGATGCAATTATCAAGGGTTTGTTTCTTCTGTTTCTTCTGCTTCTGGCTTTTCTGAGTGGAATAAGCTACAGATATTGTACTACATATCAAGAAATAAAGCATTAGAATTCTATTAGAAGTTTAGATGTGACTACAGTTTTGGTATTGCTTATCCAGTAATTTGGTATTGCTGGTTTCCCAGCAATGGATTTCCTCACTACCTACTTCTATCCTTTTGTTTAATTCAGTTCCTTTTCTGCTTTTCCTAAAATACCCGTGGTTCTCAGTACAGCATTCAGGTTGGAGCAACACATTGTTCTGTGTTACGGAACACCTCAGACTGCTTAGAAGCAAACTTGCTGTTTCTGGAGAGTGTTAATTTTATTGTAGCAAAGAAGCAGTCATTGAATGTTTACTCTTCTGTGAAAAAAATTGCAAAGAGATACTTCAGCTTTTTTAAATAAAGCTTCAGTTGGGACTGTTACTCTATAAGGTTGCTCAGAAAATATTTGTTTTGTTTTATTAATCACAGCCAAAGATTATCTTTGAATTCTAAAAGTTTGTTTCATATGGTATGGTTAGTCTTAGACATGCAGGGGAAATACTAAAAGTTTAGAGGCTTTAGGCTCCACCACTTGAACTTGAGTGTGGGCAGGAGATTAGAGAAAATTGTTATATTGTTGGATGGCCAATTTTATGAAGTGAACAGTCTGTTGGGGAGTGGGCACACTTCTTTTCCTGCTTTTCTGTGTTGCCCTAATGCATGGATTTGACAGAGGTCAGTGGTGAAATGGGCAGAAAATCTGATAGCTCTCTTTGGTCTGAAAGGTGGTGGCCTTTCTAGAAGGTTTGGGCAGATTTCAGGATCTGGGAGTATTAACTTGGCTTTTCTGAGCAGTGACATTTTAAAAGTGTGTAGGAAAAGAAGGGGAATAAAAGCAAGACTAAGAGCTAGAAGAGATTTTTTTTTTTTTTAGTTTTCACTGAATTGGTCACGGGAAAACTTTTCAAATTGAGGCATTATTTTAAAAGAAGTTTGTGGGAGTTTATACAGTTTTTAGTATCTGAGCAGTTACATAAAACTTTTTGAGCTTTGGCTTTTGTTTGCACCGTGACCTCAGCCTGGCTATTCAAACAGCCTTTGAGAACATCTGCACATATTTATGGACTCTGAAGTTTGAAAACATCAGATCTATGGGCTATAGTCAGGGTCTGGCCAAGTAAATGCACCATTATTCATTCCAAATATTACCCAGAATGATAACATGCCATTTCCATCGTTATTCAAATAAAAGAGCCACTGAAAGCTTTTTTTTTTCTTAAGTCCCCATTAAACTAAAATATGGAGATTATAGGAAGTGTGCAGAAGTGGATTCCAAATCTCCTTGTGAATTGTCAAAATTGAAGTTGAAATGAACTGTTAGAACACAGGTTGGAGCCAGGAAGTTGGTTTTCCTTTGTAGAGCCCAAAATGTACTTGATATAAGGGGGAATTTAAGAGGGAGCCTGAGGGAGCATCACTCTTCAGTGAGTCCTTGGTGCCTGCAGTATGGGGAGGGACTGAATTTCCCCAGGAATGTTCTCAACTCCTGTGGGCACTTCCTAATTATGTAGCTCTGACTGAAGGAGCTGAAGGAAGCCCTCGCAGGATCACGGTTGGAGCCTGTTTTTCCCTGTGCTTTGCCACACGGGCTGAAAGTCCATGCCATGCACAGGAGCTCTCTGACCACCGCTGAGAGAACTCACTGTACCAGATTTTTTGCTGATGTACAGCAGTAACAGATATGAAAATTCTTCCTGCATTAAGTAGTGAGGTTATGTCATGGAATCATAGAATTGTTAAGGCTGGAAAAGACCTCTAAGATCATCAAGTCCACCTGTTAACCCAGCCCTGCCAAGTCCACCAGTAAACCATGTCCCAAAGTGCCACATCTACACACCTTTTGAACACTTCCAGGGATAGCGATTCCCTGGAACCACTTCCCTGTGCAGCCTGTTTCAATGCCTGACGACCCTTTCAGTGAGGAAATTTTTCCTAAAATCCAATCTAAACATCCCCTGTTTCAACTGAAGGCCATTTCCTTTCATCCTGTAGAATCCTGTTATAAGATTCAGAAAAAGGACAAGTAGCAATTTGAAAACTAGGGCAGAGAAAGACTTTAAAGAGAATGAAATTGTTGTTAGAAATACCACCAAGTTGTTGGCAGATGTTCATCCTTCTGTGAAAGGTATAGGAGGCTTTACTGATGCCTAAAAGCAGGTAGGGAGCACTGTGTGGTGCCAAGGAGTTTAGCGGTTGGATCCCCTAGAGCATGAATTCTGGGATATGACCTTTGATGCCTTATTAACATCATCGTTAGCGGTGTTACACACCTGGCAGGGGATAGCTAACTGGGAATTGATCTTAACGAGTTGGAGAATGTGATCTTAAAGCGTTGTCCGGATGCAAATGGAAAGCTCTGTGCAGGTGCTACCTGCAGTCACCACCATCTGCTATCCTCACCATCTCCACCTATCCCAACTGCCTGCAAGAGCCTTGTGCTACTCTCTGCTCCCAAGACAAGGCTATTGCTGCTTGGAATCTGATCCCTTGAAGGGTAAACCTCCATTAAATTAATTAATATGTATTTTTTCTGCCAATGATTTTTATTATTTTGGGAGTATTGTTTCTTATTTCTATCCAGAAATCAACTCTGGCATGCCAAGGCTTCACTTATTTAGCAATAGTTTTTCTGTTACATCAAAGATGTGTTTCTTGAGATGGTTTTTTTGGGGTTTTTTTAAGTTTGGGGAAATTTCACTTTTATTCATTAATTTTAAAATTCAATATTCATTTATATATCCCCAGTTAATTGCTTATAGTGATTTAAAAAAACCAAACTAAAACAAAAGATCATGCTTGTGAAACAGCTTATGGATACTGAACATACTCTTTTTTAAGTATGTGTAGAATGAATAGAGAAGAACTTGAATTAAAAACCAGTGTTCCCAGGCAATTAGATACTAACTTCAGATGCTCTAATTGTAAAACCAGTTAATGAGTGCACTGTGTACCCACAAACATTGTCAGTGTTAGCCTTAATAAGGTACAAGTCAATTGCAACTCAGCAGCTGTAATATTTTAAAGGGAATGAGTTCCTGGCACGTGATAATTTAAAGAATTCTCCTTCCTTTTCCTGGGATATAGATCAGTGTCACTTTAGTGGCAGTTAAAGGGCAGGGTAACAAAGTGAAAAATCTCAGTCCTCAAAGTGAAAAAGTATTTGGCATGTTATGGCCAAGAAATGATATGATGAGACATGGTGAAAGACTGACCGCAGCAAACTGAATGGCAGAGCTGGCACTGACCTTACCAGGCTGCCAGAATGACATTTGTAAGCTACTGTCTGTGCTCATTCTGTTCTTCATGAAATAAAATTGCCTGAACTGCCTCTCTTGTTGCGTATGTCTGTTCCCTGCTCTCGCAGCTCTCTAAGTACTATCTATTACAGCATATGAGTCACAGAGAGAGAGTTTTGAAGGATAAAGTATCATCATCTTTGTTGTCCTGGATTTATTGAGGTGATGGCCCAGGGGCATTATTTTAATGATGCACAAATCTTCCTAATCAGTTTACTGTCCTACTTTTCACATTTTTGCATTCTGTTTGTCATATTGCAAGAGAGAGATCTTGCTTTCTTCCCCTTCCCAAAGGACTGTTGATTTTAGTTGAGAAAGGTCTGGGAGCACAGGGAACATTAGTTTTTTAAAGCTGGACACTGGTCAGCTGTATCTAAAGGTTTTCCATCTTTCGGAAAATGGGTTTGCACTCTTTACAATGGTTATCAGTCATATCAGTTCTGATGTTTTGCTCTGCTAGATACAAAATATGACCTGAAATGTTACTCTCTCTCTCAGTTCACTGTAAACAGTGTATTTTAGAGCTGTCGAGTCTGTGTATTATGCTCCTGTCCATGTGCTTTTATTTATCTTTATGACAAACCTTTGAAGTTCTCACTAATAAATCAGGAATGCAGCAACTAGTTGAGAAAAGTACAAATCTTGGCAGTTTTATTGGTTCCATAATTTACCCAATCTTTCTGGTTAATGCCAACAAAACTGCCTAACTTTGGATGTTTTCCTAGTCAGCTGATGCATCTCAAATACGTCTATCTTACAAAGATGAGGGGTAAAGTACCTTAAATATAAAAAATATAAATATAAAAATACCTCTACTCAGTATATGCGTAATTGAATTATTAATTTGTGCCATACTTTTAGAGTGGTCCAAGTGAAAACACAGTATCACTGTGTCTTGGGGTGACTTTATGCTGCTGTATCCCCTATCACCGCTCTGTGCCCAGATACGATCTTGAGCCTTTCTGTGCCTTTAAAACTGGGTGCAAGAGAGAGAGAGAGAGGAAAAAACTGAGCGAACTTTTCAAACCAGTTTGTGCTTTAAGGACACAGAGATCAGCTGCTGCTGCTGAGGAGCGAAGGAAGCACCCTTTTCTGCTTCTCTCCACTTTTTGGCTCTGTTTCTCTGGAGAGAGACTGAGAGTTAAGATTCTTTCTGGGACTTCGGCTTTTCCCTTCTTCTGTTCTGGACTTGTTCAGAACATCAGAACACTGGAACTCACTGGGTAAATTTCCACCTTAGGCCCGGAGGGGGCCCACACCGACCCAGCTCTGAGGAGGAAGAGAGAGACCACACCCACAGAAGGACTCTAAAATCTTTCAGGTTTTCTCTCCACAGCGAGAGGTTTTATTATTTTAGCATTATTATTGTTCTTTTCCTGTGTGTTTGTTAAATAAATAGTTTTTATTTTCTCCTTCACTTTCCTCCGAGGAAAATCTTTTCATTTTTTCCCAAACCTGGTGGGGGAGGGGCGGCCATAACCTGCCTTCCTTTGAGGAGATGTTCCTTTTGGACGTTTCCCTGAATTTGGCCCAAACCGGCACACACTGCCAACCCCAAAGTTTGATGTTAACTGAGTTTTGAATGCCTTAACATGTATATATGCTTTATAATTACAGACCTCACAAGTCATTTAAACTAAGTCAGGAGAGTAAATGGTGAGGAGGTGCTTTAACAGCTCATTGTAGAGCATGCCATTTATAATTCACTCCCTGTTATCTTATACACTGACCTTGGGGGCACTTTGCAAAGGCCCCTTTCTTTTCAGGGCCACCAGTGGTAAGTAGGTATGTCGTGACTGGAAGAGGAAGATGTGACTCTGTTGTTTGTACATGCACATGGCACTTTTACACAAACACTTCAACACTACTCGGCTTTATGCATGCCATTAGTCACAGCTTGGATTTAAGCAGATTTTCTGTTTTTCTTGAAGCAATGTCTCAGCTGCTGCGGTTTCTGTGCGTGCTGTTAGATGGTTATGATGCAAGCAGGTAAGCATGGGGATAAAATCAGTTAAAGAGGTAAACATCCCTTTCCTGATGCATTGCTTTGTGGCAAACTTGAGGAAAGACTATCCCATTCTATTACTTAAAAGGTGTTGAAGAAAAGATCATGAAAACAGAGTGGTTTGGGTTGGAAGGGACCTTTAAGATCATCTAGTTCCAATCCCCAATCAGCCAGTCACTGTGAAGATGTAGAAATACTCTGTAGAATACAGGATATCTTTTCTCTTCAAGCAACACGCATAGAAACCGTTATAGCCAAGTCAAATCGTGCTCTATGATGTCAGTATTTTGGGGTCTGATGTCTGTTAGTTAAGAATGTGATGTTTACAGCAATACACAAATCTTTTTTGTTTGAATGAAACTTAACCCAGGGCTTAATTTTCTGTCTATCTTCAACTGTGTATGACCTGGAAAGGATTCAATGTGTCTGTTGGCTTTGTAAGTGCAGAATCAGTTTCTGGTGTTCTTGATGGAGCAGATTCAAGATCAAAGGAAAGTATCATGTAGAGAGTATGCAGCATTGGTAGGTGAAGATCTAAGGTTGGATGCCCATGACTGTAACCACTGCAAGTCAAGAAGATGGCAAGAAAATGACTGACTAAAAGCAGGCACGTTTTTTTATTTTTTGATGGTTTCCATGGTGGCAAAGGCTCCCACTGTCAGTGCTTTCACCTGTTGCATTTTTTTTTCCCAGAAACTGCTATGTTTTCAGTCCTGGCAGGAGAGGGCAAAGTGTTGAGGTAGCTTGGAGTTTAGGGTAAAGTCTCATAAAATACTCAAGTATTCTCTGAAGTATAAGGTTAGATCTACAAACAGAGGTATATCTGAGCTGTTCTGGCATGGGATGTTCGATCCCATAGTTGACACCCTAGGTGAGGTGGTAAAGGAGCTGCCCAAGCTGCACATCCCTTAGGGCCAGAGTTATCTGCTGAAATTCTGGGCTTCTCTAACAGTCTCAGCTTCTGCCAACCTGTGTGTGTACCTGGGCAGGGAAAAAGTGGTGACAGGTGGCTAACGTTGGTAAGTTTTGCATCATCAACCACCCAAAGTCATTGGAGGAGAGCTGAAGCTAAACGCAATTGCCAGATGCCCTTGGGGTTTGGAATCTCACTTGAAAGACTTATGGTGATTTACTGCTTACTAATGTTCTTCTCTTTTTCCTCATGTTTCTTCCTTTCCCACTTACCAGCAGAATTCTCAGTTTTTTAAACCCTGCAATTCAATAAAGCAACCCTACAATTCAGGAAAAAAATGTTTCCTATAGAGTTTGCTCAACGGAAGTCATCAAGGTTTCCCACATTTCTGGGTGGGGCCCTGGGTGGTGGTATTTAACTTTTAAAAAGGAATCCATGGATAATTGAAAATTGTTCTTTTTGCTACTGACTGCACCTGGAAGAACCAGTGATAATAGTAATTGAGGGTTGCTGTACACTTGTGTACAGTAAATCACTGTTGCGCCATGCTTTTTACCTGCATTTTTATTAAGAAGAGAACAATGCAGTATCATTTTCAGTGATGTTCTGAAGACCACAGGAACAGAGATTGCCATCTGGACCAAAGCAGTAGTCCATCTTATCTCATTTGCATCCCTGACAGCTGCAGAACCTCAAACTAAGGATTGTTTCTCTTTTTAAGCATTGGGACATCAGCCCAAACTAATCATTTCATCCCTAACCTTGGCTAATATCCAGTGTTTCTCAGTGCTGTATTCCTGCAGGTGATGTAGCCAGGACCTGGAGTTTTTTTCTCAGTGACAAGGTTTTTGTGTGCCGTTTCAGTCTAACCTCAATAATTTGTACTAACAACCTCCTGGGGGAAGGCTGAAGGTTGCTGTGAATTTTTGTTATGATGAAATAAAAAATGGATGATTAGACAGAGATGCAACTAATATTAATCAGTCAACAGTTTCAGCCTGAGAAATCATCACAGACATCATCTGTGCTTGCATTTTAACATCACAACAAGAATTTTCTTTTGAAATATGAATGGTAGTCTTGAGGCACTTTGAAACCACGTATACACTGCCTTTCTATGTTGCAGATTGTGGTAAAAATTGCTTTGGGGGATTTTTGAGAGCTGTAATATGAATTCTTACTGCTGCATTTGAGTCAAATATATTGTCTTGGCATGCAATCGAATTTCAGAAACAGAGATGTGAGTGACTTGGGAGTGTTTAAGTATCAAAGTTTTAATGGATTTTCTTCATTTTACAGATTTAATCACCACGTAGTAGGCATGTCCTTGATTTTTAAGCATATTTCATTACTGGCTCCAGTTGGGAGTTTATTTTAAAAATCAGTGGCACGATATGGCCATGTGTCTCTTTACTGTTCTCTGCAATTTGTGTATGGCTGGGGCTTGGTCATTGGTTTGTATTAATTCCATGAAGTGGTCATGGACAGGGTTTGTATGGAAAATACTCTGCTGTCTAAAGTTGCTTCATCACTTTTGAGTATCTGAAAGAGAGAAAATAAAAGGTAATGAGTTGAATTTGGTAAAGTACTGGTTGATAGATGTGGCAGATTGAGAGAAGCAGAGCAGCTTTGCTACTGCTGCCATGCACCTGACAGGAGGCACCAGTGGAATGGGCTCAGATTTCATCCCTTACACCCAGCAACCCGCTGTTAATGTCAGAGCATGAAAGGTCAGTGGGACCTCAGTGTAATTCTCAGATCTCAGCGAAAGCCCTTTACATCTCATCTCTCCATCGCTTATCATCCTTTCTAAAACTGCACTGCTTGTATTTTTCCCCTACATGTGTGGATGCCACCTTTTCTGGCACTGGCAGAGATGTTAGAGATGGAGGGAGAAAAAAAACCCCAACCCATCAAATTTGCTTACTTCAAAGTTCTGGTCTCCATTTTGAGTAGTAAATTGATAGGACAAAACAGAATTTCATTTTTTACTGTTCATAGCTTTACTTGAGCCTATAAAATATAGATAGAGAAATAGCAGTCAATGTCTATGAAGTCTTGAGTAAGAGTGAAAAATCTGATAAAATCATTTTGTGTAGGGGATGGTTCGGTACAAAATAGCCAAATGAAGGAGTGTGAGGATGAATGATTAGAAGGAGTTTAAGACATTTATCCCCAGGGCAGGAAGAGGGAATGGATGGATGTAGGAAATGATTTGGAGGATTAACTGCAGTTTGAAGAAAGGGAGGCTATAGAAGATAACTGACAATAGTTAGCAGCAATGATTTGTATCACAAAAATAATGTTTCCAACCAATGTCTCTCACCCTGAGGTTTCCAGGGTATAATGACTGGAAATTATATCTTTACTTCATTTAAAATAAAGATGGGTAAATACAGGAGAGTACAAAATAATCAGAAAATTATCTGGAATTGAAACAAACAATTTTTAATAGGCATGTAAATGCACTAGTTTTGTTGGGGGGAGGAAAAAAAATATGGAAAACTAATAAAATCTCATTCTATGTGATTCGTGCAGACCAGTTATATTAATGACAGAGAGAAATGTTGTCTGCTTTGGGGTTTTGACGTTTTAACAACAGAAAGTATGTTACTTTCTCAGCTTGGCACTCCCAAGAGTTAAAACAGTATCTCATAGTCTGGTTTAGGAAGCAATAAGATTCAGTGGCATCACATCTAGCACAACACTTCCAGATTCATAAAATTGTATTGACTAAATCTTTTATATATGGGATGAAATTGAAGAACATATAGATATAGGTCTAGTGTTGCCAGTACCAACACAGCAAAAGGACTTGTCTAAACTCTGTAAGATGTTTGCTTCACCTGCAACATATTTGTAAGAAACTGCAAGTGCCTATCTGACATTTACTATTTGCAGTCCAAGGACTGATGTCTCTTTAATTCCGCCTGGGACTTCGCTGTCCATGATAGTTTTGAGCTACTGTAAGCAATAAGCTGAAAAATTTGCTTGTCATATTTTATTGTCAGAAACCTTTCTTCTGCAGCCTTCTCTGGTTGTGTCAGTGGAGTTTGTGTAGCAGAGGGTGTGTTGGCCCTCATATCTAGTGACGTTTTCAGAAGAGACCATTATTTTGTAATAAGCACATCTAAATTGAAAGGTATTAAATTTTGCAAGCTCTGTCATTGCCAACTGTTCTAAGTCCTGGTGCTAATCCACATTATTCATCTGATTTAAAGCCCATAAATCAGTGCTTTCTTGTTAGTATCTTGATGCCCTATTGCTAACCTATGGTATCTTTCCTTCTAAAAGTGACCAGTGTTGACAAAATTAATTGATTTTGAAGAGTAATAATAAAACTCATCATAAATGAACAGCTTATCCACAGTATTTTAATTGATAGCTTGTATAATATTTAGAAGTCACTGGCTTTGCTTGCCTTGAAAACTAGTATTGAATTTTTTGAACACCATGGATAAGCATTAGTTAGAATGACAAGAATAAATTAATGGTTTTCCCCATGATTTTTCAGGCAGGAGTGATGCTGCAGCAGCACTTAATCTCCTCTCAGCATTTATCATAAAGTGCAGAGCTTCTCTGAGAGTAATTTTGTATTGTAATGGTTGGCAACAGATTTAGAAGTTGTTTTAGTGCATACATAACTTGGGAATGAAATGTTCAGAAGACTGGGGGGAGTGTGCTGCCAAGGATTTAAGAAATAATAACATCTGGAATCCCTGTTTCACAGCTTTTTTTACAAGACTTAAATATTGTGGGTGCCTTTAGAGAGGTATATGCAGCACAGACAAGACAGCATGACATAAGTAAGACATCAGGCCACAGGAAAGAAAATCTTTATACAAATCCTCCCTTTGTGAGGGGCTTTTATTTGCCTAAAAGCTTTTTTGTTCTAATAAGACTTTTCTGCTTAAGGGTGTAAAGAGAGTCAGACTGGAAATGTGAACATACAGATTGGTGACATCTCTCTACTGCCCTGTGGCATGGACCTGCTTGCCCAGGCACATTTTTTAGAAGGTAGTGAGGTTTCTGTGGTGGTTCAGAGCAAGGACCTGCCCTGAGCACTTCTGCAGATTTCTTCTCTGTGAGAGAACATCCTAGCTGCTGAAAAAGACTAAATCTGGTACTATGGATACTCAGCTCCTGAGATTCTACTGCATGTGTAAATTCAGGTACTTCTAATGCTTCTCAAACACGTTAATCTACACCTGTGACACAGATAGAAAATAGCTACCATGAGAGGGTATGAAATAGCATGTTTGCTATTTCTAAAATTTCTAAACTACTGTCCGTTTTCTACATGAGTTGTAGTGATAATTTTTTAATAATTTTGTAGCTAATTATTTTAAGCAAAATTGGGTAAATTGTTGGCAACATTTTCCATTTGGTTAGTGTCACACAGCCTATAAAAACCCCTCTCTCCGGTGCGACAATGTTGTCAAGAGCTACATCCAAAGAAACAGCAGGTTTCCTAGCAGAAAAAGATACATATATACACACCTAGGGACGCCAGTGGCTCTCAGGAACTATTACCTTGGCTGGTTACCCAGGCTCTTGGTTTTGAGCACATGCTGGGGTGTAATAAGCTGAAATTATTATGAGGATGGTATTAAAAAGCAGGCAAAAAGTTTCCCTCCCCAGTACAAGCACTGAAGGCTGGGGATGTTGTTAGTTAGGTATGTGCTATGAAGGCTATAAAAATATGGAACAATTGTTTGTATCTATAACAGTTCTTTCTACTTTGCACCTATAACCTCTTCAGGGTTTTCTGGCTCAGGAGGAACCATTACATGTCATCTAAATGCTAGCACAAGAATTATGTTTAAATTTTCTTTGGGCCACGAGTCTTCTCATGTCTCTTTCTTCTCCCATCTGCTGCAATTTGGCCTTACTGTAGCCTGCCTTGTTTTCCAAATGGACCCCATATGGGGTATGCACATAATGTGGTCTCCGTGAGCCAGCAGTTTCCCTGTATATTTTCAGCTTTTGCCCCTCACATGTGGCATTTCCTTTATTGTTTGCTTTCTGCAGGCCTGAGAGTCATTCTACATAGCCCTGTCCCTGACGACCATAATACCAGAATGAAACCTTTCTCTTCAAATTGTTTATAGACACAAAGCTAAAGGGCTGAAGTGGATTTGTGACCCTGTCTGTGTAAACCAATCTGTAGAAGGCCATGATTTTGAAAAACTCAGTCATCTCCATGGGTATCTTTAATATAAAAGCACATTAAATAAGTTTTTCAGGTGCCCCTTTATTACCTTATCATTGTTCCTCACAGTAGCTTACTGTAATGGTTTGAGCATATAAAACACCTGTGATAAAATTGAATTCCTGATAATGATTTGTACTGTGAACTTAAGAGAATTAATTTAAAGCCCACTTGTGAACCTTTCCTTCCATATCAGAGCAGTTATTTCACAGAATTAGTACTGAAACAATGCAATGATTCTAGGGGTCTGACATGCTTCCAACCTGGACCTTGAGCTGTCTCCACTTGCTTCCATAAAAAGAAATGGGATGTTTCCCTGTCTTAAAAATTATTGTGAAGATCAGGTGTTTGGTGTTTAAGATGTGTTCAAACAATTTTTCATGGAGGAAGAGAAATTAATTCCAATTGCTGTTCTTTTTGAAACCTAAAGTTAGAGTGCACATTCTCTGTCATTTCTGGGGTTCGAGGAGGGTTTCACTTTGCATTTTATTCTTTGGCCAGTTTATCTATGGTAGCATGTACTTAAAATTAAGCATGAGGATTTTCAAATTCACCAGCCTAATATATGAAAATACAAAGGCAATGGGATGAAGCTCACATTTTTGTGTTTTTCTGGCCTGCTGCCCTGCTAATTGTGAGAAACAGCAAATGACATGCTGAAGACAGGTCGCTGCATGCAGCAGGATCCACCTTCTGCCTGGAAGGGACAGCTATGTGCAATGAAGTCTACTTTGCATTCAGGGTTTTTCTTCTGGCATAACTTATGCATCTGATACTGAAAATCTGGTCCAGAACGTTTTACAAACAAACACTAGAGCCTGCATGTATGCTAAAATAGCACTTTATATTTTGTTTACATCCCTTGCAGAAGATTGGTATAATATAAATTACTGGTTGAGAGATCTTATTTCTGTATTTGCTTAAGGCACATGCTCATTTTAGCTTTGTAGTTCTGGAATCTAAAAAAAAAAAAAAAAAGCCAAAAAATGAGAAGCCCCAGAAAGTTTTGAGCAGAAAAAAACATTATATTGTTGCCTTTAGCCCAAGCAGGCAGAGTTTACAAGCTCTCACCCTTAGGAGACAGGCTATCTATACACTGATTTTGCTGGCTCCGTTTGTGACTCAAACTGGAGAAGTTCAAACGTCTAGTAGTTACTGCCACACATTCGTATTGACAGCCCTGCATCTTCCTCACAGACCTTTTTCTTTTGATCAGCCTTGTTGATGTTGAGCTCTTGCCAGGTGTCTGTTGTGATTGATATGTTTGCCCCACTGAAGCAGGGAATCAGCTGGAACATTCCAGCTGCTCTATCTGTGTCAGCTTAAGCAGAAAGCACCATATTAGTAAATACTGAGTCCTAGCTTGTCTTGAGAAATGGTGCTTAATCCTGAGACTCAGATCTAACCTTATCTTGAAATAGCCCCCCCTTCTGTGGATTCTGCTGTTTCTTTAGATTGCTCTGTTCCAGAGCATAACTGAATGTACAGTGAGGTAATTTGCTCTAGTACCTTAAATTTATGTTGCTCCAAGTTCAGGGCGTGAGCTCTTGTTTCCCCAGCCAGATGCATGGAGCATTTGATGGTCACTGTCCACTCAGCCATGTCTCAGTGTGTTTTTCAGTCATCTTTTATAGTCTGAACACACATATTTATTTCTCCAGGCCTTTCTAAAAGTACATTTCTAAACACTTACTTTGTGGGCTTCTCTGGACTTCCACCAGTTCACCTTTTTCATACTCTATGTGAGACCTCATTGTTTTTGAACCGTTGATAGCAATGGACCAGTTGCTCTGGCCATTACAAATGACACTCTTTTTACTGCATTCCTAGAATAATGTTTTTCATCCTTTGTGGCAAATTTTGCATCACAGTGTTTAGTCACTTATCCTGTGATGCACGTCAAATTCCTCAAATCCTATTTTCATAGGCTGGCACTAACATTTTTATTTGTGACTTGTGTGTTGTAGGTGAAGTGCTTCTCGTTGTCTTTGATCTCAGACTGCTTCTCAATTTCAGCAAGACTTGTTTTCTAACTTCATACTCAAAATACATTGCTCTTCTTGTCTGTTTTTTCACTGGCAAGTTTTGTGTGTGCATTCATTCCATCATTAATGGTATCAATAGTTAAGCATCAGAGCTCAGAACAGAGCCATTGATGCCTGTTTTGATACATTTTCTAGTTTTGCCAGGAAATCACTGGTAATTGTCCCTGGGAGCGTGTTTTCAGATGGACCTGCATCTGTTCTGTTGTGGTTTCATGTTAACCTACATTTCTGTGGTTTGCTTTGGAGCATGTCATGTGGCATATGTCAGGAATAAGAGTGAAGCCAAGGTAGATCCCATTCAATGCTTTCTCTCTAGTCCACTTGAGGAAATTAGGTTGCTTTGACAGCATTTAGCAGCTCTGTGCTGGCCATACTCAGGCATTCTGTGATCCTCTAGATGTTTACTTGGGGACGGTTAAATGTATGTATGTATTTCTAATGTAATGTATTGCACTGTAATTTCCTAAATCATCATTCTCTCGAGTTTTCCCTTACTTATTTCCTACCTATCCTTTGGGATTTCTTCCATCAACCATGAATTCTTCAGAAGGATTGTCAGTATTCCTCTGGAGTCTCTGGAGTGATTTCAACAGGCTTCAGTGTCAATTTTTTTTACCTACATATGTCCAAATGCACTCTTTCTCAGTGTTTTCATCCCTTTTCTTTGTTGAAATTGATTATGCTTAAGGGTTTGCTCACAATGGAATATTTTTGTGAAGAGTGAAGTGAAAAGGCATTGAATGTATCAGTTGTCTCCATTTCTCCATTTACCATTTATAAGTAAAGGACCTTCCCTTCCCTTCCCTTCCCTTCCCTTCCCTTCCCTTCCCTTCCCTTCCCTTCCCTTCCCTTCCCTTCCCTTCCCTTCCCTTCCCTTCCCTTCCCTTCCCTTCCCTTCCCTTCCCTTCCCTTCCCTTCCCTTCCCTTCCCTTCCCTTCCCTTCCCTTCCCTTCCCTTCCCTTCCCTTCCCTTCCCTTCCCTTCCCTTCCCTTCCCTTCCCTTCCCTTCCCTTCCCTTCCCTTCCCTTCCCTTCCCTTCCCTTCCCTTCCCTTCCCTTCCCTTCCCTTCCCTTCCCTTCCCTTCCCTTCCCTTCCCTTCCCTTCCCTTCCCTTCCCTTCCCTTCCCTTCCCTTCCCTTCCCTTCCCTTCCCTTCCCTTCCCTTCCCTTCCCTTCCCTTCCCTTCCCTTCCCTTCCCTTCCCTTCCCTTCCCTTCCCTTCCCTTCCCTTCCCTTCCCTTCCCTTCCCTTCCCTTCCCTTCCCTTCCCTTCCCTTCCCTTCCCTTCCCTTCCCTTCCCTTCCCTTCCCTTCCCTTCCCTTCCCTTCCCTTCCCTTCCCTTCCCTTCCCTTCCCTTCCCTTCCCTTCCCTTCCCTTCCCTTCCCTTCCCTTCCCTTCCCTTCCCTTCCCTTCCCTTCCCTTCCCTTCCCTTCCCTTCCCTTCCCTTCCCTTCCCTTCCCTTCCCTTCCCTAACCTTCCCTAACCTTCCCTTCCCAAACCTTCCCTTCCCAAACCTTCCCAAACCTTCCCTTCCCTTCCCTTCCCAAACCTTCCCAAACCTTCCCAAACCTTCCCTTCCCAAACCTTCCCAAACCTTCCCAAACCTTCTCCTTTTATTGCTCCTAATGTTTTTACAAGCTCGTTTTTTACTTCATCTTTCTTTACAGCATTTTATATCCTCACACCAGAATGTAGGATCACTGTCAGGCTCATAACCCATTAGCTCAGGAATTGTAACCACATAGTAATTGTTGTTCATTCTGCACAATAGTCAGGAAAATCCAATAGTAGTTATGTAGAAGATGCTCTCTATTTGTTGGTTTAGCATTTTTTTCTACAAGTAGGGCAGAAAACAAATAAAAAACTGAAAACAAAACAAAGCCCTCAAAACCAAAAAACAAACAAAAAACCAAACACACCCTCCCCCCCAAAACCAACCAAACAACAAAAAAAGCAAACAAACCCAAACAAACAAAAAACCGCCCAACCAACTAACCAGAAAAAGGGTCTGGGAAATATATTTCTAAAGCTGGAATTTGGCAGCGTTACTCAGTGTGTTACTCTGTGGAAGACTTGGCATGTTTTGTGGGTGGTCATCAGCAGTACTCACACATCCTCCCATGAGGACCCAGAGCATAATAGTGGTTTTTTCTGTGGCATTCCAGATGTTTACATCTCTAGCCCACGTTTTCCACCTTTGCTTTGGCTTTATCACCTGTTTGCATGTTCACAACTTGCTACAGGGAAATAATTTCCCTTTTATAAAGGAAGGGGATTTTGCCTCTGTTTTTCTCCCATCTCCTCCTTGTTTTTCTTTGTGGATGGGGAAACATTTGGCCCTATTGTCATGAAGTGGTGTTAGAAAAGTCCTTAGAAAGTGATAACAGAAGTGCAAATGGCAAGAACTGTATATATTGTGGACATCACAGAATGTCTGTTCCACTGAAATTCAAACCATGAGGTTGTGTGGGTGGTCAGAGATGAAAGCAGGATCTGATAGCAGAGAGAGGATAAAAGATAAGTGTAAGTGGCACTTGAGTCTTTACCTATATTTAAAGTGGAAAATGTGTGTACCTAAGTGTCAAGTGCAGGAGAGGGCAGATCCAAATAGGGGTGAACTGCTGAAGCTGCATCAGTTTTTGTGGCACTCTTTTCTCAGAATCTGGCAGTATCTTGGAATCCACTGGACTTAGCATTTGTTATTTGGGGAAAAAAAACAACAGAATCTTACAATGAAACTGTCATGATGGCAGGAACTAACTTACACACTGGTCAAAATGCATGAATAAAAGGATATAATTATGTTAAGTAATGCTGGTGTCAGTTCTGTTTTTAATTTGAAGACAGAAGCACTTTGAATGTGTAATTAACTTCTTCAAACTGCCTGTGATGCTATGACCAATCATAATTAATTTTATTTTGAAATTGCATCCATGCAATTCAGTGCATTGAATAACATCATAATCAAAAGTAAAATTTTCAAAATATTGTTTTCAGTGGAGAAGGTTGCAAAAGGAATCCTGTAAATCTTGTCATTTTGAGTCCATATAAACATTACAGGCAAAGTTTTATGCTCTGACTACATTCTGTGTGTTTTGCAGGTTTTTCTACTAGTGACTATTTTTTTTTCTAAGTCTCTAACTTTTTTAACTCTAGCAGATGTGTACATCAAATGTTTATAGGGAAAAATATTTCCACAAAAAATGAGGTCTCATGAAGTAGCAAGAATTTTTATTATGTAGCTTTATGCACAAAGCATTTGTTTTCTAAACACTATGGGCATATAAACATTTAAGAAGTAATGCTGTATATTCACAACATGATGTGTCTATCACTTCTTTTTGTCACAATTTCTCCCCAAGTGATACTTGTAATTGTAGAGTTCCTAATAGTTTACCCAGCTTTATACTTCTGATGGCATCCTGGAGCAGTGATTTAATGTTCTGCCGGGACTAATTTCAGTGTTTGAATTCTTGAATGCTGGAACATTACTCTTGGTTTATTTGTGCTGCAGTTGTTTCACCTTCCCTTATTATTTCTTCCTTCCATCTATGGGATAATAGAGTATAATTCTCCTAAGAATTAGAACAGGGGAAAAAACCACCCTGTTCTTGTCAGAGATGCACAGATTATAAGGCTGGAGAAGAGGATGGTGATGAACTCATAGGTTTTCTGGAACATGCAAGATATGAAAGTACCCTGACTTAAATGTCTTAATTTTTTAATACATCTTAGAAAATCCATCACTGGTAAGGTTACGAAAGTTCTAGTTACATTGCTGTTAACTTTCGCCCCTTATTTCTAGCCTGAATGTAGTGAACTTCTTTTTTTTACCCATTTTCTTTAATCTGCAAGGTTAAAGACTCTATAATGTTGTATTAGCAGCTTATGCTTGGTTGATTGTAGAGCTGAATCAGAGTAATTCAGATCGTCAAGAAGCTCTGGAGACATGTTCTCTAATTTCCATGCTCAAAGCTCTGCTGTGGGCTGTGTCCAGTTGGGTTTTGAATCTCTCCAATGTTCAAGATCCCACGTTATAAATCATTTATCCAATTATACGGGGTACTATAGTGCGTATAGCTTTACTGAAATGGAGGTCCCCAGTCCTCTTTCTAGTCCTCCTTTATCCTCCAAATCATGGAAGACAAGCAGGTTTGTCAGGCAGGATTTGACCTTGGTGCTTCCCTGATGTTTTTTCCTGTCCTCTTCTTGTCCTTTATGTGCATGGAGGTGGCTTTGGGAGAATTTACTCCATAATTTCCCCAGGAAATGAGGTGAGGTTGACTGGCCTGTTGTTTCTTGTAACCTTCTCTTCTCCCCTCTTGGACAAGGGGATGGTTGTCAGAAGTTTTTGAAGATGCAGTAGCATCAAGTGGCTACCCAACACCCTTAGTCATCATGAGCAGCATGTCCTTTTCACTTGCTGCTTTCTAGGATAAAGTCCTCACTCCTTAAATATGCTCTTTTTCCTTTGTTTCTGGATTTATGTTCAGTAGCAGTTGGGTAGATGTTTGGTCCTTTCTGGCCTCTGCTTGGAAAACATCCAATTCAATTTTAAAACCTGTCAGTTAGCTGATCTTTGATATATTTAATGTATTGCATTAAATTGGTAGTTTCCCTATATCTTAAACAAAATATTACATGGCACTAAACTGCATACCTCAGGGAAATTTATCATCTCAGCACCTTTAACTTTATTAACTTTATAGTGTGTAATGTCATTGCCACAGATCTTGAGTTAGATTGACAAGGCCATAAACACTTTTGATTTATATAGTCCTTCTTTAATTGCTTAAAAAACAGTTGTGTTGCTTGTTCCATATTTTTGCCCAGGACTGATTTCAGGTGACAGGTCTCTACCTACTTACTTTTTGCTATATTAGCATATTTGCTTTTTTCCAAACCTCTTGAATTCTTGTACTGTTCAAAGAGTTATTCAAAATTGATGTTGATGGTAAAAACTGCTCCTTGAAAACTACTCTTTGAAGGTGTTGCCCTGAAGCTTATACAGGCCTGCTGCTTTAAAAAGGTCTAACTTTAGAAGCTTCATTTAAACATCAGCCTTGGTTACTTTCTGAATGAAAGATAAATGTTATCATCATTAAGTGGTATGACTGTATCTACTGCCTTATTTTCCAGATACAGGAGAGAGATTTATTGACTGCTTCTACCTTTTACAGCATTATTAACAACTAATCATTTTTGTTTGCTAATCAACAAGAAAATTTCTGGGACTTGTTTTGTTCCTAACACAGTTTTTAAAAAATACCCTTTTATTACTCGTGTTTCCAGTGATTGACAATTTCTTCTGTTTCCTCTTACCTTCCCTTTTATTCCTACTTGCAGTGCATCACCACCTCTGTTAAGTGCCTTACTGATACAGCATGTAGCAAAAGTAATGGAATGTATTTCCGTGCTGATCTCCACACATTTACATCGCAGGGTGATGCATATCCATAGACCAAATCTTTATTTTTACTTCATGTTTTTAATGTTCATCGTTGAAGCCATTCACTGAGTGTATGTGCCTGTTTATTCATGGAAAGCTGTTTTCCCTCTTTCTTGTGCCAATTTTTTTCCTGTATATAGATAGCCATCTTTCTTAATTGTGAGTTATGAGGCAGTCGGTTCTATATTTAAACAGTTTTTAATTATCTTACATAGTTCTTATTCAGTCTTCTTATTATTTGTTTCTTGGTACATAAACATTTTTGATTTTGGTGAAATCACTTTTCTTAAGAAGGCTCAGACTATTACAGATTATTTTCTTTGCAGAATGAAAATAACCATGTCTAGGTCATTTCCATGAAGGCACTCAAGATTTTTAAATGTGATCAATCTGTTTTTATTTATCCTGTTCATATCTAATGCTGAATTTATCTTTGTATAAGCTTTCAGAACTTTGAAATTCTGAGGAAATTTTTCCTACAATTTATGGCTGCATTGAAAAAATTATCACAAATCCACTGTGTAATATTAGCTGTGAAATTAAATTTACTTGGTGCTCACCATTGCACCATCTCTGATGATCTGAGCAGGGTTTATGTCATTTCATCAGCTAAAATAGCCTGTAAGTATTTTTCAGGGAAGCAAGAAATTTGAAAGATGGACAGAATTCTGTTCTTCATTTTTCCTTTGTACTCTAAATCAAAAGGTATAGAAACACATGCTTTTGAGTAGTTAATAAGCAAAAAAACCCCATAAAGCTCCAGGCTTCATCTTCTGATATGCTAATTCTGGAAATAAAAAAGAGCAATGAAACTCTCTGTAAATGGAAATCGCGGAACGTCTGACAACAATACCCTTTGCCAGAATGCTGAGAACCATTTCTTATCTCAGCAAATCCTTCCAGCCTTGACTGTCATATTAGCAAGTTTTATTCTTCATTGCTTGTCTTTGATCATCTGCTGCATGTTCCCATGGGAGAAAGTTATGCCCATTTGCCTGTGAGCAGCTCGCAATGTTTAATGAGTATCTGCACGTTCTATCAAGGTTTTAAAAGCACTTCTGCTCGGATAAATTGAGCAATCCTTTCATTAGCTTTATGTAGGCAGACTTGCTTTTCCTCTCAATGACAATAAGACATTTGAATATTTTTTCTTGTGGGTGGACTTGCACATTGCTTTTTTTTTTAAGGATATTTTTGCCAATGTTTTCGTTTCAGCTGGATCTGAAGACCAAGTTTATTCTGGTTTCTGCAGTATGGTGTAATGCTACCTCTGACAAGTCTCTTTCCAAAGAGGCAGTAAAAGATTACATTTGTAAACACTAGTGTGTAGCATATTAAAATAAAAGGTATCTTACTGATTGTGACATCTGACAAGTTGCTTATCAAGTATATCCCAAAAGAGACTAGCAGTATTTCTTGGCACTGTCTGCCTTAAAATAGTTTTTGGTCAATCCCTTACAAGCAGGTGCTTAGAAAATGCTTAATTAATCCAAGTCCTTCAATTTTATTTTTTTTTAATATACATTAAGTGTCCTCATTTTTATCTTGCCTGTTCCTAAAGTTAATCATATATAGGTGCAAATCATATATAGGTGCAAAATTGACCTAAAGAATTGCAGTGTAAGCATATACTGGGTAAATCTCTTGTCCATTGCATTTTATGTTGGATAATAATTTACTTTCTTTTTATCCTTATTTTAGACTGCCTCAATTTAATTTTAAGTTCCTCAGTATCTATAAGATGTTCCAAATGTAGTTAAAGGTGTCTATTTGTGACAGCATTGCTAATTCCTCAAAAAATATTTTGTTTTTGTGGAACATTATAACTTCAAGTATCCTTAACATTAAGAACCTTGACTTAGCTTTGGTATCTCTGTGATAATTAAGAAGAAAGGGGAGAAATCTGACCACTGACAAATGTTTTTCAAGGCTGTAAAAGAAAGTTACACAATGGAGCACTACGGGCCCCATGACCCAGCTGGTTCCTGGGAATAGACGGAGATCTTTTTGTGCTCAAATTTAGATAGGAAAATGCATCTGCATTTTGCACCTAAATGGTAGAAGCACCATTTAGAAATCAGGCCAGCCAGAAATGGGAGCCCTTTGAAAAATTAACTATTTCTTTTTATTTCCTTTGTCAGGGAAATTTAATTTCATGCATAGATTTAAGTTACTTTTTTTTATTATGGAGTGTTTTGAAAACAAATAACCTTTGAAAGATAAATTTTGTTGTTCTTTAGAAGAGTTTTGGAATAAGCCTGTGGATTGTTCAAAGTTTTCATTTAAAATTAAAACATGGAAGGTTCTTTTTGATGTTGGCAGACTGGTGAGGACAGAGACCTCCTCTTTGCTCTGCCAGCCTTGATTGTTTTGGAAACTCATGTTAATTCTGTGTGTACAGAGCACAGAGAGCTTCTGTTTAAAAGAATATTCCTCACCTTTAGTGAGGAATTAAGGGTAAAAATGCTGGTTTTGCAGCAGGTAAGATGGAGTTAGTATTTCCTCCCTGTGCATCTTTTCACCTTGTGAACTAGCACATGATACTGCCACTTTCTTAATAATTGTGGAAGGCAAGTGGGAAAGTCTACCGTGACTTTAATTATTAGAGGGCATGGGCCAAAACCCGCTCGAGTTTTTTCATTACTTCAGTGGACTTGGAAGCTTGTCATACTGTCTGCCAGAGAAGGATGTTCTCTAGATATGGCAGCTGCTACCTTGGGGTTTCATAGCTCACTCAGTGCCTGGTTAACAGAGCAAAGCTTCAGAAACCAAAAACACATGTGGCAGATGATTCCCCAGCATGGAGGGGCTGACAGGCTGCCTCCCCTCTTTTGCTCCCTCCTTGAAGGAATAAGAAAGGGAAAGATGAAGGCTTAAGTAAGGAGGAAGAAGATAAACTCCTAGAAAATCAGTGAGTGTATTTTCTGGTTTCTGGAAGTAGAAGTTTGGAATAATATAACACAAGGCTTAATAGGTAATGATAGCTAAGGAGGAATTATTTAACTCGTGTAATAGATACCTTAGTTTTGAATTGAAGATATTTTTCCTCTGAAAGTTGGAGTTACAGGTGAGCTCTGTTGGTCTGCGGGAAGTATCTGAGAAAGGGAGGAAAGTTTGGACAACAGCACTGGAGTAAGGGGCAGGACTGGGACGGACAGATGTGTGTCACTGTGCAAATGTGAGAAACTAAATGATGAGAAGAAAGTCATTTACTGGTTTTGCAACTCAACTGCAGATTGCAAATATCTATGGTAGGCAAAGGAGGTGTGTGCATGGATCACCAATATGAAGTCAAAATTCATTGACGGTTTGTCAAAGACTGCAGTGTTTAACCCACAGGGAAATCTGACAGCCAGAAATTCACTGGACTATGATTGAAGTGCTGCAGTGCTGTGAATCTACTGATGTATTTCTGCACCATTCAACTCATTTCAGTGCTGGACCCCTTGTGCTTTTCTCAGATTTTGTTAACTTGTGTAGGCGAATTCACCATCATCTAGCCAGTTGCCTGTTGGAATCTGCCCAAAGCATAGTAAGTATAGTTGGTGTTGGCAACAGAAAAACTAACCAAACAAAACTCGTCCACTCAAAACTTTATTACTGTTCAAGATACAGAAAGGAAAAGGAGTTAGTTCAGTAATTGGAGGACAGAGCTCATAATTCAGAAAATCCAGTTGTCAAATACTCAATAATAAATTTAAAATCCTAGTTTTAGTGTATATTCATTGGCTCTCCTTCAATTCTGTGATACAGTTTAGCCCCTTTTTCATGAAAAGATCATTTAGTAAATGTATTCCGAGTTATTTGGAAACTTGTATGATACAGCTGGAAATGTTTTTCCCTTCAAACTGCTTGGTTACTGTATGTGACAGCCCCTCCAGTTTTATACCACAGTAGATCAGATACATCAAATCACTTGGAAGATAAAAGTAGTTTGAATGTGTTCATGATCTTTTAAAAGGCACATTCCAGATGTTTGTTAACTCCTTGACCACCAGCAAAAGAATAATATAAATACTAACATAGCACAGTATTTTTTAATGACATAGAAATGGTCTTCAGCTATTAGCACAGCAAGGGTTAACCAAACCTGTTTCTTTATACATGTGCTCCAAGTTCCATTATTAACTTGGCACAATTTAAGCTTTATAAAATAACGTCAATGTGCTGCTCAACAAGCTTTATTTATAACCATGTTATTCTAATACTGCTCTTTAGCTGTAATTAGTACAAAGAGAAAATTATGTGGTGCTAGTCACTTTCAAATTGATTTAAAGAACAATAAATAATATTCAAAAATCTATAAACAGATCTTCTAATAAGATACCCTTAGCAGAGACTTTCACTGATGACATTTCTGACTATTGCCTCAACAATTCCATAATTAGTTATTAAAAAAAAATTTTTTTGTTTTCTAAATAAATACAATGGCGTAAATAAAACCTGAATCTAGTGGCGTTGGATACAAAGTTTTCCTGCCTGGATTTCCTTCCTGCTGAAGATACACATCAGTCTCTGATGCCAGTTTGGTACTAGCAAGGGAGGATTATTGATTTCAGTTGCCCTGTATCAGGTTGGTCAGCACAGGATGGTTGTGTGCAGTAACTCAAGGTGGGATTTAACACAGAACATTACCTACTCTGCTTTAGCTGTCATATGAACATACTTGATGCGCACTAAGAGTAAAACTGGGTGATGCTAAATTTTGACTTGGGGAACTTCAGTTTGCCCCCTTTAGCCTCAAAATGCAGAGGGGTTTCAATTCCTGGAGGTCTCTGATGTTCGCTTCATTTTGGGGAAACCGTGATGGAATCCATATAAAGGATGATATACAGGCATAGTGCAAAACAGTGACAACTGGAGAGATTTAAGGGAATTAGGCTTCATTTCGCTCATTAGCATGGATTCTCAAGACTGTCCGAAGAGCAGTCGGCCAGCAGGTGGCAGGCAGACAGCTAGGGATTGCATCAGCACCTTCTTAATGACTTCTCCATAAAAGTTCTAAATTCCAGAAACCTTTTTTCTATGGGAGCATCTTTCCAGAAACAAAACACCGTGGGAAGGTTATCTAAAAAGAGAACAGCTGGACAAAAAAACATTCTCTCCTGGGCTGGGAAGCAGGAAAGGAGCTTAATAATTTTTCAGAAATGCAGGATCACTAGTTAACTGTAAAATAAACATAATGAAACCACCCTGAGCAGGTGCCTTAACAACTTCATAACATATAAGTAGCTAATGGTGAAATCATTGTAGGGTGGGTAAAACTCAGCTGAAGAGAGGACACAAAATTCTACAGATCATTGCTTAGGTTCTCACTATCCATTCACTATAGCCCATTGTCCCCATGGACATCTTTCTATCATACTTTGGCAGGAGAACCATGTGTTAATATTGTAGTAGTATTACACCCAGTACATAAAACATTGATACTTCTCTTTTTCATAATTGTGTCATTCCTATAAAACTACTGAAAGAATCCCTGGGAATGGTTTTAAGGATCTAAGACAAATATCTCAATATTAAGGAAATGGTCCTAGTCCTTATCTCATTACACTGCCAGAATGACTGTTCTAACAGCTAATAACGACACTTGTAAATTCTTCCTCATGGAAGTCTGTCTTGATTTGTTTCTGTTGCTTCTAAATGATAAAATAAGCTGAGAACAGCAAAATGTTTAATTGGGTTACTAATTAAATGTCAGGCATTGGCTGCCTGTTGCAATCAAAGGTTAACTGGCAGTTAAGAGCATTTATGACAGATCTCTAGATCCCATGTCTGGAGATGTGCAAAATAATAAGATAAACTTCTCTGGAATATGTTGCTTTCCAGCCATAAAATGCATTTGTAGACTTCTTATCACTATTTTTTAGTTCATGGTACTGCCAAATGCAGGGAATCACATATTTCCTTTCTCAGTAAGTGTGCTTTTTAAAATCAGCATATTAAAAGATAGAGTAATTACTATGCTGAGGTTGCAGCTAGTTCAGGAGATTATTTTTGTTCACATTCTGCAAAGGAGATGGATTTTGTGTTTTAAAAAGAGATGTTACAGTGTAATACTGAATTAAAGCCCAAACCTTTTTTTGCATTGGACTCAAGTGAGCTTATTTTCAGTGGTACTTAGGAATTTGTGGTTCATGTGATTGAAGAACCTGACACTCTCTAATATATTGCAGAGCTCGTTTTTGGCACAGACTAATCCTCATTTTATAGATGGGGAATAGAGTACAAAGAGATCAAGGTATGTTGACACTCCCAGGGGGAGTTCAGTCTAGATAAAAGCTTTAGAGGAGCTATTTAGCCCTAGAAGTGTATGGAGGCTCTGCTTAAATTTCCCTGTCCTGGTTTTCATCAAGGTAAATGAACCTTTATGCCAATGTAGCATGCACATTTCTGAAGAAGTTTGAAAATCTCACATTCTCTCATACAGAAGAGAAAAATAACTTTTTCTTAACAGAAAGAATCTGTTTAGAATGCATTAGTGCTGGTAGAAATATTGACAATTATAAACCATTTGAATATATATTGAATACATATTTATAAGTATATTCCTTTATGTGTATATATGTATGTATGTGTGTACACATATCTGAAACTGAGTTTCCTAAAAAGATGTTGAATGGCAGGTGAGTTTTTAATATTTAATATTTTTTTAATAACATTTTTAAGAAGCTTTGAACCACAGGATGCTGGAGAAGAGTTTATAAACCTCCACCTAATAAAGGTGTATTGCAACATAATACTGGAATTTCACTTCACTATATATTTTTAAATATCACTTCACTTTCAATATATTTTTAAAACCAGAACAAAACCACCTTACAACTCTTATCTTGTTCTGAATGCTTCATCACCATCATGATGAAGTCCTTGTATTAGCTGGGTACTATATTAGTATTAATTGGGTGAGACAGATCAAGTAATGCCAGAAAACATTCAAAGATTATGTTCTTGTAGCCTCAGGGTAAGTTTCTTGTAGGCTGACAGCTTTTTGCCTTTTTTATGTCAGACTTGTGGCTAGTTCGTCAGTTCATCTGTTGTTGATATAAAATGGAGATCAGATGGTCTGTTTGGCAAAGGCAGGTGACCTGCTTTGATCAGGATCCCCAGAGATTACAGTCAAGCCTGTTTTTCTACTTAAACAGAAAGTCAGCTGTCCTGAGGAGTCTCTCACTTGTTTCTCACTTTTGGGGCTGCTAGTCTAGCCTTTCCCTCTCCTGTCAAAAACTCAACTTGGTGATTGAGAATAAAACCTTACTGTTTCATACCAAACCATCTTTTTCCAGTCTTTTTACTTCTTTTGAAAACTCATTTTGAGCAGCAAAGAGCATGTTATGTTTTTCTACATGGAAAGTTGCTGGCCATCATCTTCAGTCAAGAGGTTTTCCTCCTTCTTCTGAGCTGTGAAATCAGCAAAGGAAAAAAGTTCCCCAACCCCTTGCAAAGCAAAATGCAGATTCAGAAAGGCGCTTTCAGTATTTTTGCATACTCTGAAATAGATGTGGTTTAATAGTGGAGTGTTAGCTCACTGAAACTGAAATACTCGGATTGCTACTGTGGAGTAAGCACCCATTTAAGGGCTTTCTTGGTCTAGGGGCTACTCCTTCATCATGTTCAATTTGCATCTCAGAACCTGTGTGACTAGCAAGAAGTTGCTCCAATGCGTGCACTAAATGTGCCAAATTCTCAAACATTTTTGCTGCAAAAGGAAAGAGGATGGAAGGATGGCTCTTTATATGAGAAAATTTATTCTAGCACATGTATTAGATGTATGGTCATTGCATTGGTCTGATTGGATGGATAAAATCAGCTGTCCCTGCACCAGAAGTATTTACTTGCAACCCTTCTCCAAAAGGAGTAATTTCACCCAACTTCTTCTGTGTCTTTGTCCCAAAAATAATGAAAAATGGGATAAGTCTTAATTCACTTGATGGAGACATTTTCTCAAATAGAACCATAGAATGGTTTGGGTTGGAAGGCACCTTAAAGCTCAGTTGGTTCCAATCCCTCTGCCATGGTGGGTACACCTTCCACTAGACCAGGTTACTCAAAGCCCCATCCAACCTGGCCTTCAACACTTCCAGAGATGAGGCATCCACAGCTTCTCTGGGCAACCTGTGCCAGTATCTCATCACCCTCATAGTGAAGAATTTCTTCCTAATAATGATGAATTCTGATTTTCCTGTCCACCAAAAGAAATGCAATGGCTTTCTGCACTTTTAATTGACAGAAGTAGTCAACCTGCTAGGTTCCCATAGTGGTCTGAGCATCTGCAATGCATGGGAAAAGAAAAAGATCTGCCGAAAACCATTTAACTAGCTAGCACAGATTGTAGTACCCAATTAAATTGGCTCCAGGGCTCTAAGGCCATATTAATCTCCCTGTAGCTCTGATGAACAAAGTCATTTAGGCTGAAGATTTAGTAAAAACCTGCAAAGTCTGAGACTTCTTACATTAGAGATTGCTCACTGTCAGAGCTTTATTCCTACTGTGTGGTGCTGTACTTCACATGCAGTCGTTCAGCAGTCTGTCTGAGATTTATTAAATCTGTCTGAGGTCCTATTAAAATATGAAGGAAAGGTGCATATTAAAATCCAGCATGTCTGGGAACTGGAATTTTTGTGTTGGAAGTCTGGCTTTTTTCTCTATAGGTAAATCTATAAATTTTTCTCTATAGGTAAATCTCTCTGAAAGTTCTTTGTGAAGCTGAGCAAAGCTGTTGTGAATAACAGCTCTTGCTTTGAAAGAGTTATGGTGTTTCACTAGAAGGTTGCCCTAGAGCAAGTCAGCGTGTTTCTGAAGATTTCTTATGCCACCTATATGGCCAGGCTTTTCCACCTTTATTCCAGTGCTCATAGAAATGCAGATTGAGGCTCCTGATGAAATTTCAGAGGTGGGTTGCTTTGGTTTAGCGGTGTGGAGTTTGGTTTTTGGCTTGTAATGCTGTGGTGCATGGTGGTACCAAAGAATAGACTTTCTGTAAAGTTTCTGAGGCTGAGGACTTGCAGGAGGAGTTGTTTGGCATGTTTTTAGTCAAAATATTAAGCGCCTAAGTCAGCTGTAAAAGCAATTGCTTTGTAACTGCTGCAGTCAGAATTCAATGAAGATATTGCTAAAACCGTCATGCAAGTGATATGTGTTACACACACAAAAAAACTTATTTTTTTAATTTGAAACATTTTTCTGAGCTCTAGTTCTTCATAATGACTAATAACTCTTTCAAAAACTGACCAGACTCTGAATCTTCTAAAGCTCCCTCCTACTGACTTGATTTTCTACTGTTATGTGAATTACTTCAAAATTGCACCCCAAAAAAAAAATCAGACATTTTATTAAAAATCATATTAATTTGTGATGAAGTGGCTGGTACAGGAAAAGTAGAGGTTGATTTTCAGTCCATTCAGGACTGTACAGCTGCCAAATATTAAGAAGTGAGCAAGATACATGAATGAATGGAGGTTATGGTCTCTGAATGCCACAGATATATAGTACAGGTCTCAATCTTTCATCTATTTAAAAAAGATAGAAAGCTCAGTGTGATATTGTTGGCTAAGAATGAAGAAGTTATCGGTGCATGATCTCTGTTTGGAACACAGATAAAAGACCAGCTGTTATCTGTATAATGCACACATCATTGAATTGGTTAGTGAAGCAAAGTTTGCATTTAAAATCATTTGGATCTATGATACCAAGTTTATTTTAAATCCAGAAAAGCACCATATGAAATACTAGTGAATGCAGGTATTCTTCCAACATATTAATAACATCCATTTCTCTGTGTTAGAGTGCTTTGTTTATTTAAATTGCTCTGTTGTGATGTTATATATGTAGTAGATGGTGCCCTATACACGATAAAGAAATCAGATTATGAAAAAGAGAGGAATTTGTCACCTGTTCTTTAGAGAAACATCAAAGGTCTGAGTTCAGAAGGGAATGTAAAGTGAATTAGTAAGGTTCAGCTGTTGTTACTTGACAGTGGGCTCACATATTATAAGGATAAAATATTAGAATTTGGAAAGGTTCTTTCTACCTGCAGGAAAGCATGACAAATGAGAATTACAGCATACCACATATTTAATTGCATTTACCATGACATCTAGCAGATGCTGGACAAAACGGGATCAATAGTTTTGTGTCCCAAGGGAAGGTCAGCTCACACCAGATGTACCAGTTTTCTTCCCCTTCTTATATAATAAAAAATGTGCGGGGAATTGATTTAACTCTTACTTGAATCTCCCTAGAGAAGTATGTATGTAATAGCATTTCAGCTTTACTGACAATATAGGTACCATTTGTTTACCCAAACTCATTCCACCATGCTAATGAGGTAATCTTATTCTGAAAGAACAAGCCATTAGGAGGAAAGTTTGTATATAGAAGCATAATGCTTCTTAATGGGGTATACACAGCCTTTTGCTAGTAATCACTGAGGAGTCTAAAACAGGAAATGCATTTTTGCCAGTTATATTTTTTATATTATTTACTTCATCAAAAATGCAAAGCTTGAGTTAAGCTTGGATGCAAGTTTAGAAACAAGAATGAAAATCACCTTTATAGGAGACTATAAAGTGTAGCATGATGTGTTGTGTGAAATGTCATTACTGTAGCACTGGAAAGAAAAATGTAAACTTTAGGAGGAGAATCATAGCTGATGGATGGTGTGTTATCAAAGACGAATTTTGACACCTGCCTATCTTTTGATCTCGAATAAAGCATCTACTCAATTCTGAGTTTGTTTAATCCTTACTTTATAGGCATATTCTCTGCTAGATAGCTGAAGCTCTATCTTAAAAATGGCAATGTTTAAGAAAAGAGATAATTAATCTGTGTTCACCTTCAACTTTCACACTGCTGAAAATGGGGCAAGTTACTATATCTCTGCTTAGGTGAAAGTTAAATCTGCTGGATGCTGTCAAATGTTTAAATTGATGAAAGAATGATTTTACAGCTAGCTCCGTCATTTTCGAATACCACCTGAAAATTTACTGTTATGTAGAGGTCGTCTGTATGCGTAGAAGTGTGTAGTCACTTGGTAGTTTGGAAGTGATTTCCTAGAGAAACTGCTTATTAGCTCCATAGTGTGGTATGTAGCCTTGTACTGCTAATCACACGGAGCAAGTGGTTATCAAAGAGAGGGCATTGCAAGGTCATTAAATTCCTTTCCGTGTTGGGTAATCATACCCTTTGTGGATAACCAGTTGCCCTGTACTCTCAGTCTTGCAGCAGGGTAAATTACAGAGTCCCTACAGGTGCTCTTACTGATTTTGGCGTATCATGTCTGCAGGCCAATTATTTAATTGCAGCAAACAGGGTGTGTAGTTGGCTGTTACTGGGTGCTTGTCCGCTTTCATCTGGCAACACCAAAATGCACGGATGACAAGATCCTTCTTTTGTTTCCTTTCTGAAAGAGTGGCTGTACCTCAAGCATTTGGTCTTGTTTTCATTTCTGCCAATTAAAAATGTAAGTGATGATGGAAGATTTTGTTTGGAAATGTCCATTCCTTCATGACCATCAGCCTTTGACACAAACTTATTATTTGGTTTACCTGCTCTATGAAGATGATAGAAAGTCAGGTACAGTTGATGAAACAGTAATAAATAATGTTCCCTGAGACTTCTGAACAAATAAGTTTAGTCATTGAAAGGTAAGAGATGAGGATACTGAGGATCATCAGTGATCCAATGAGTTCTGCCTTAGGTATAAGTAGAAAAGTTGATGACAATAATTGATATTTCTAGTTTAACTGCTTATCTAAATATGAGTTTGAATAAGATTCATAGCAGTAATGAGAATCTGATAGTTTCTTGTGAAATTTCAAAGTCTTTCTAGTTCCTCAAAGACAGGCTAAGCACTCACAGTCTTTATGCACAGTGAATAGGGAGTTCTTATCCTTGCAAGAAAATGTTGAAGACAATTTCTTTAAAACATCTATTTTTTGGCTTCTACAACCTTAGTGCAGAGGACATAGGCAATGTAATAGGTAAGCAAGAAATCAGCTGCAAAAAGGGCAAAGCAGAGCTTAGGTGAAGTTGAAAAGTGGAGGTAGAAGGAAACAAACCACAGCCACTGTGCACGCTCAACGAATAAGCAGTATCCGGCTCTGCATTTTACTGCCAGGTAGCGTCCTTGGAAGATATTACCTAAATCCATTGCACCCTTTATTGTTTGCATTTTTGCCATGGAAATTGAAGATATAACATGGTAACAAGAAAAGCAGTCTTTGCAGACTGCATATAATGGAGTTTTAATAGTTTTGCAAAACGAGCTCTCAGTTTTGAGCCTACAGAGGAAATTTTATTGACTGATATAATGTTTAACACCTCTTAGAATCAGGGCCTTTCCCCATGTGAAATGAGGGGACCATCTGGGAAGACAAGATTATTTGGGGCCTTCCAGAAAGGGTATCCTTGCAGGATTTTCAGATGCTTCCTAATGGCTTTGTTGTTGCTCTTTTCAGCAGACCAGGGAGCAAGCTGTTAAGATGTTCACTTGATATAATGAATAGTCATTAGTTAATGTTGTCAATAACACATCAGATAAACACATCAGAGGGAATTCCTCAAGCAAATGTTTCTCACTGCAAAAACCTACCACATCTCCTTCCTCCTCAATTCAGTGTGCAGAATATGCAGGGAAAGAAAATTAGTTCAGATAATCTACTTACCCAGCCAGAAATATCTATAACCCCAAAGAACTCTGAATGTTTTCTGTTATAAATATGAGTGTTTCCCACATATTTTGAAGTTGGTTTTTTTTTTGTTTTGTAGGAAAAGAGATATGTGAAACACTTATATTACTTTTGATTATATATATTTCTTTCCTCATGGAACAAAGATTGGATGGGTCTTATAATTTGAAAGTGTTTTCATTCATGTCGTGGTTTGACACTGGCCCAATGCTAGGCATCCTCGAGTCGCTCTCTCACCCTCCCCCCACCACAGCTGGGCAGAGGAGAGAAAAAAAAATAACAAAGGGTTCATGAATTGAGGTAAGGACCGGGAGAAAACACTCCAAGGGCAAAACAGGCTCAACTTAGAGGTACAAAGTGAATTTATTACTAACAGAATCAGAGGAGGATAATGAGAAGTAAAATAAGCCCTTAAAGCATCTTTTTCCCCCCAGCCCCTCCCTCCTTCGCACCAACAGCGCAGGGAGACAGGGCGTGGGGGTTTGGTCAGTTCATCACCAAGATTTTCTTCTGCTGCTCAGGGAGAGGAGTCCTTCCCCTGTGAGGCCGTGGGGTCCCTCCTACGGGAGACAGTTCTCCCGCTTCTCCCCGTGAACTTCTCCAGCGTGGCTCCACTCTCATGAGCAGCAGCCCTACTGCACCTGCTGCAACATGAATTCCCCCACGGGCAAACAGTCTTCCCAAAACTGCTGCGGCGTGGGTCACTCTTCCACGGGGTGCAGTCCTCCAAGGACAGGCTGCTCCAGCCTGGAAGCAGGGCCTTCTCTCTCCACTGCGACTCTGACTGGATCACAGCCTCCTCCAGGCACCCACCCCCTCTGCCATGGGCACGTCCCCCAGGGGCTGCGGGTGGATCTCTGCATCCCCTGTGGACCCATGGGCTGCAGGGGGGACAACCTTCACCATGGTCTGCACCACGGCCTGCAGAGGAATCTCGGCTCTGGCACCTGGAGTACCTCCTCCCCCTCCTTCTCCACTGACTTTGGTGTTGCCGTGTTGTTTCCCTCACATGTCCTCACCTCCTCCTCTTCTCTGACTAGAAGAAAAACTGTGAGTGCTTTGCTTTGATTTTCTTCTTAAATATGTTATCACAGAGACATTACCAACCTCTCTCATTGAGCCAGTTTTGGCCAGCAGCGTGTCCATCTTTCAGAGCCATCAAGGATTGGCTCTGCCGGACATGCTGGAAGCTTCCAGCAGCTTCTCACAGAAGCCTCCTCTGTTGGCCCCCCTGCTACCAAAAACCAGGCTGTGCTAAACCAACACAATTCAGTTAATGACAGTTTTCCCACACTTTTCAACTCTACATGATGAGGACTTTTCAATGTAATGGATTTTTCTGAGAAAAGAATGAAATACTGCTAATCTGACTTGAGTGCTTTGAGTATCCAGATTAGATTTATAATCTGACACACACCAATTAACCTGGTTTTACTCTGTGCTCATGAAGTATGAATTATGCTGAAGTGTTTTGAATAATTGAATAATGGATGTGACTTCTGGCAATGTGAAATACAGGCAAATTATTTGTGTTGGAGGGAAAAAAGGCCCAAGGCTGCAGGCACTGTTCTGGGGCTCTTGCTGTCCAGCATAGTTTTTGGTTCACTAACGGTACAAATATTGATTAATGAGTTCAGTAAAGATGTGACAAAGCTGTTGCTGCTGCCTCACATTTGTTTTCCCTTTTTGTGATACCCTGAGCAAGAGATAGAATCTTGTCCAAAAGACTGTAAGTGATAAAAACATTACAGTCATGGGAGAAATGTACTGTAAATGGCATCTTTTAGCTGTGATTTCTGCCTTCCATCAGCAAGTAGTGATTGAATCTACTAAATGAGAGAAGGCTGCTGTGCCAGTTTGGGTATTATTGAAATGGATTTTGACATAGACTGTTGCCTAAACAATCAAAGATAGCAGCAGCAATAGGACACTGGGCATACAATGTATATATCCAGTCTGTATGGTGTTTAAGCAACTTGAGGGTTTTTTCCTTGTGGCTCCTGACTATAAGCATTTTCCTAGTCTATGTTTTTGATGTCTGCAGTTGGTATGGTTTGACTTTGTTCCTTTGTTGAAAAACAAAAAATCATACAAGTCCCCAGAATACTGGAATAAAAACAGAAGTTAGTCTTATAGCCAAGTTAAGCTTTGGAAAACAGAAATAATGTGGAAGTACGTGAGTGAGAAAAAAGGGGAAACAGGAGGAGCTTTTGAGAGGAAAAGTATCTCAGACTGTAGTTAGAGTAACCGTGGTACTGTATACCTGGAAAAAAAAATGGGATGTGCTGATTAAGGAGAAAGTGCTGCAATCCTTTAATCCCTGTGGTCAACTTCACCTTGGGTATTGTGTCCCTGCTTACAACGGGGCTGCTCACATAGTAGGATATTATTTATTTTGAGTAGCTGCTTCAAAGCACAGCCTTAAATAAACACAGGTGAGTTGTCAGGGGTTTATATATGCAGAGAAATTCCAGATAGTGCTTTTTAAAAAAATCCCAAAGGGCAGAAGCAGAGTCAGGTACATGGAGTGCCACCCAGGCCATGTGACAGTGTTAGCCTTTCTCTCTCCCAAGTGCACTCATGCTGGTCATATGGGATCTAAAAGTACTTATGCCAAATCCCATTGTGCCACAGCTGCCCAAGATTGCTAGGCTAAATTTACTCTTAAACCTAGGCTCATCTGGCTCCTGTCTTCTCCTACCCCCATCTCTGCTCCTGCTTTTTACTGCTCATGCTTTTTACTGTTATTGCCATTTTTAATGTGTAACTCTAGGAATGAGCTGAATCCTTCAGTTGAATCAATCTCACACCATTGAATGGAGTGATCCAGCGGGAAGTTGCCTGGTGTGGATGAATGCATGCTGAGCAGTGCTGCCATCTGCATTTCATACGATCTTCAGTTCATGCGCTGTTCTGGAAAACTGTTTTTGCTCCTTGTAGGCAAAGGGAATTAGGAATGCTGTAAAATACTTTCAGTCTTTTTATTCTTTTTATGTGGTTGGTACAGTGGGAAAAAAGGTAAATGACAGATTAGTTTTGCATTTCTGTAAGCAGTAATAGCATTTCAAAAAGAATGCAGCTGGAAATATTATGTGGCAAAATCATGGTACAAAAAGATTACTTATGTCAGATGGATTCATGTTGCATTCTCTTAATTGCTACCAGAGCCATGATATATAAAGTCTCCAAAACATCTGGAAATGTGGAGACATTATCAACAGGAAAATGCTTAAAAATATATATAAACACAGCTTTTTATTAAATTTTGGTCATTTTTCTAGGAGGATTAAGATCTCCTTCACATCAGCAAGTGAGAAGCTCATGAGGTATATCATTAGCAAGTTGCTGCTTCTTCCAGATCTTTTTTTTGGGCAAATCTGTTTTTATCATGATCTTGGTCTAATTATATTTTGCTGATTGGTGACTTGTGCAGAGAAGGTTTCTTCTTTATTTTCCTTGGGTGAATTCTATACTCCTTTAGAAGCCTAGGGATGGAAATATTTTCTGGAACACTTTGGCTTCCCATTCTCCCAGCTTTGCTCCTGGTGGGTGGTTGTTGGAGTGGTGCCTCTGGGTCGGGCTATGTGTTTGTAAGAGACATCAGGCTTTCAAAGGATTATGAATAGACCTGAATAAAACTTACACAGGCAAGATTTCATGAAGAAATTTCTTTACAGACAAGTAGAACTGTAAAAATACATTCATTTTAGTGGAACTCCTCATTCAAAATCCCTCAATTAGGGGAATACTGAAATGGTGGAATAGGTAAATATGCTTCTTGCCCAGTTCTTATTATCTCTCTGTTGCTCCCATGGGAGCCCAGGTGCAGCTGTCAGCACCCAGGAGAAAGCCACAACTTAGGAATGTTTCTAACCAACCTCCCAGTCCTGCCATTTCTCTTGTAAGCTCCTGCCAGGAAAGCAGGAGATGACACATCAACACCTCCTACTGTGGCAGGCTCTTAATCAATCCCCCTGGTGACTCCATCCATCACTTATATCCCAAGAAAAAGAGCAGAAGCTCCTCCCCCAGCTGTTTAAGATGATACTATATTTTGTGAATGCAGGACCTGACAGTGTGTATTACAATTTGGAGTAGTCTTTTTTAAAATAATAATTAGCTACCTAATTGCATGTCCAAGCCCTGTTTATGCATTTGCATTTGTACATAATTAGGATTTATTTGAAAGCATGCTGGTTTAATCGTTTGTCTCCACTTTCTACAAATGAAATTAGAGATAAATTTAATTTGAAGTAATAAAGTTAAAACAAACAAACAAAACCCAACAAAACAAAACACCAATCAAAAATAGAACAAACAAACAAAAAAACCCCATAAATTACACAGAACATATTGATCAATCTCAACTCATGCAGCACTGGCTTCTGGGAGCTTTCATCATTGAGGATTTGCCCTGTATCCTGTTGAACTTGCCTGAGTAATATTTACTGAGTAATAGCTGGAAGCACCTTGTGGACCTATTATAAATGTACCATATTTGTAATAAACCTGCAGAACTAAGTACCAATTACAAGTACATACCTACCCAATAATTTGTTATACCCAAATTATATCCCACAGTATCTGCCTTTTTGTCTAAATGCCAACAATCTCATTTGTCTTGCTCCTAGCCTGAATGATTAACAAAGATTAGACAGAATAAAAAAAGGTATCATTCTCTTTCTAAATGAATATAATGGAGAGAAAATAAAATTAAGAGTGAGGCAGGAAATTGTTAATATGTTTATGGAATTACTGTTATTGCATTAGTGAAAATAGGTTTTCATCTACTTCTGACTTTCAGTTGCAGCAGTTATTTGAGTAAAGCAGGATCAATATATTACTGGCTTTTAAAGTTGTTTCTATGCAGTTGCAGGCAGGCAGATACATTGATAAGCAAGAGGTCAAAGATAGGTATATTATCATAAAGGAAGAGTACTCTGAAAGTTCAGTTGTGATTTGCCATTTCAGATGCTCTGGTTAAAGATCCATCTGTAGAAGTTATTGAGAAAGTACAGAATCATAGAGTCGTCAAGGTTGGAAAAATTAATGGTAATATGTATTATTTGGTTGTGTTTATGTTCTTCCTTAGTTCCTTTTCTCTGGGTAAAAAGGCAACACCTCTGGGGAAAAAGGCTTTGTCTTCAAAAATTCACTAATGCTTTTCATAAATTTCCTTCAGATGCCTCTGTATGCCATGGCCTCATCATTTTAATAGTGTGCTGGAAAAAAAAGGGAATGCCCTGAAGTGCCAGGGCTGCTCTATTCTGGTTAGGTGTCCTGAGAACAAATAATGAGATCAGGAGATGACGAGCAGTTCCTCCCCTAAGGTGCTGGAGTGGTCGGTGCTCCATGGCTGGTTTGGGTTGACTCCACTCTCAGGACAATCTTTCTCACAAAAAGTGGAGCAAATCTACAAAGCGGTTACTTTTGGAGAAGCACTGAATTGGCAAAAAACTATTATTCTTATTTGAGGATGAATGCCACCTGAAATATAAATGATCCCCGAATGCATTGATGATCAAGGTCAAAGCCTCTGAGGTGCCATTAGATCATCTCACAGGGTTAAGCTACCATTTCTGTGAGGCCATGGACATGTGTGCCCATTACAGCTGTGTCAGTAGGGGGAATTTTTGCTAAGAGTCTGGAAAAACCCTCTGCGTCTCTAGCAAGATGCCACAACTGTTCTGCCAGTGTTTCTCCTCTGCTTCCACAAGCTACTTAATTTGTAGGGTGGAAATATTCCCATTTATTTTTATGTAGCATTGTACATATGGTTAGACCTTATGGGATGCTTAAAATGTATGTTTTGAAAATATTACCTTTTGGCTTTGTGGCTTCTTTTTTTTAACTATGGGCAACATCAGCCCAGAACTAGATTGTTTATGAAATAATATTGCCCACTGGCAGTGAAGGAAGAGGCAGATAGAGTGTTTTATGTCATGGTGACAGCTTTCAAAGCAGCTCATTCCAACCATTTAGTCCAGGAGGAAAAAGCATTAGTGTGTGCCTGAAGGAATTTTATGCTACAAAACCTACATATAAGTTCGTATTAGAAAAGATTACATACATTGAACAAAAAGGTTGGTGATCTTAAGGAGCTTCAATTTCAATACTGAGCCTCTGAGAGCAGGTACAAAGAGTGTGATATTTTATGTGCCCCACTGTAATTACTGCATTCAGAAATCCCCTAGTAAAGAACATAAAAATGGCACCAAGTGTTTAAAGAAGCTATTTTTTTCTGGTTGCAAAACAGTCAAAAATTAAGAAATGGTAATTTTAAAAGTGTTTTTCCAATATGAGTCCTGCTGCCTTGTGTGGCTTGTGTTCTTGGTTGCCACGACACATCTGCGTATGGAGGAGGGAGTTTTATGAGCCATTCATTTCATGCATTTCTTAACTTCTTAGTGATGACAGCCTTCCTGATGTTCTTTTGTGTAGGTCTTGAATTGCAGCTGCCTATGATTTTAAAGTAAGAAATTGTGATGAGGCATCCACTTGATGTCTTTTGTTACTCGTCAGGGCGCTCTGTCCTTGGCTGAGAGAGGAGCCGGTGGCAGAAGCTGCTGTCCCTGAGAGGCACCATAGAGCCTCTCAGGGATGTTAGCTGGAAGACAGCATGGCAAGATGCCACAATGACTCCTCCTCCAGGCACCCTGTGGGAGAAACTGCCCAGTTCCTTAACCTGGTCATTTTTGGTGTCCCCTAATTACTCCTGTCCCATTGTTTTTCCTAATGCCTCATGAAGCCAAGTCTTTGCTAGTGAGGTTCCCAACTCTCTTCATGGTCTTTGTACCCAGACGGAATCCTAGTGTTCTTCTCCAGCCTCATGTTTTTAATCCAGTTACAATGATACCAGTCTGTCTAACCCTTTCTCCTCTCCCATGGAGGGCTTACCCTTTCATGCAGAGCAAGGCCAGCTCCCTTCACAAAGCTGCTATCCTGACAGATCTGCCTCCCTCCTCCTCTTTTATGGACCCATTTTCCACATTCTATTTTAGTTTCTCATCAGCAATTTTTTTTTAATCACTCTTTAAAATGAGAGGCAAGTAGTTATTTTAGAATGATTTCTATGGCAGTAACTCTGACACTGGATAATCCTTCAATAATCAACATTTGGAAGAAACAGTCTTGGCAGAGATTTGACAGTAGAAGTGTGAAGCCTGGTGGTGTTTCAAGGGTTCTGTGGATTTGCACTGCAGTCCATCCTGCTTGATCTGGATTTATAAATATCAGAGCACTATCGAGAAGGTTATTGGCTATGTCCAAATGTAAAGCTGTAAAGTAAATATGAACAGGGATGCAATGTGCAATATGAACAATTTGCTTAGAGCTAAATGATCATTCTGCTGTATGTGTTAGATTAATTGGCAACATCTTGGTGTACCCAAACTTGGATTTCAACAAATGCAGAGAGAGAAAAAAAATAAGTTTTTGAAAAATGAGTGCTTTATGCATTTATAGTTGCATGTGGTCTGTGATTGCTAAGGTTAACAGCTGCTCATTTTATTATTGCTGATTTTTCAATCATAAAATAATGTCCTATTCCAAGCAGAGGATTTTAGGAAAATACTGGAACAGATGAATAATATTAGCAAGTTACTAACTAAATAAAATAGAGGAGGTATTCATTTCAATGTATTCAATTTTGTGGGATTATGGAGTTGGCATAGTATTAAAATGGGTCCTTACTATTAAGCTATCAGACACTGAAAAGGATTGCATGTCATATTATCATTTATTTGATTTCTAATTTGGCTTTAGACAAACTCTATTACCCAAATATTCACCTAACTGTAAAAATTGGACAGTCAGTATAAGCCTGCTGCTCACTAGGACTGAATGAATCCTAGGTGTTTACCAGTGATATAAAAGGTATGTAGGCAGATACAAAAAATCAGTAGACATAAAGAGTAAGGGATTCTCTTCAGAGACCTTAACATTCTCAAGCTCCTTTGAGCAGTATGCATAGGGTAATAATGATATCTTAATTAGCAGAAATTACAGCTCCATCTCACTGCTTGAAGGGACCACTTAATAACGTAAAAAAGCAAGGTTGCATTTTTTATAATCATTACTTTTAAGAACTGGCTTGAACAAAGAATTTCTTTCATTGGTCTTTAAAGCTGTACGTTGTGGCTGGGGAGGCTATCACCCTACAGTTCCTTTACTGGGAACATGCCATAACCAGCAGCTCAGAATCTGAAAATGTATAAATTTGGTGTGCCTCTGTGAGCACCCATTATTCTTTTCTTTTCTTGCAACTGAAATAAGCTACATGGCATAATTAAAAAATGAATGTTTTCTTTACCAATATAAAAACCAGGAGCATGTCATGTCAGGTATTTGTATTTGTTATGTCTTGCAGGATCATCTCAATGTTGAATAAATATTTACATTTAGTGTTTGATTTGGCACCTGGAAAATCCATACCCTAAATAAATTCACATAAAATCTGAAATATTTCTTTTATTAAGAAGTTTCACATTCACTACCATGCTACATATTTCAAGGCATATTCATGGTATAGCTTTCATAGTATTTTTAGAAACTGCTAGAAAAAGTTCTTTTCAGCCAAAAAGAGGAGGCGCACTGTAGTTTCTAGCACTCAATGATAGTGGTTGAGATTTCAGTACGAAGCGGGGAAATGGGCTGACTAACATTCTCAGCTCTGGATTAATTAGCTAATGAGCTAACGAGATACAATTGTTGTCTTTACCCATTTCTGCCAGAAATATTAACTTAAAATTATTAAAACTGATATCTCACCCTCCTAAAATAATGACCCTTCTGTGGGGAATAAGCAGAGAGGGCAGAGGAGATTCCAGTCTGGGAAGAGCATAACCCAAAATGACAGATAGCTTACAAATAGCATGATGTGGCAGGAGTATCAGACATCCAGAAAGTACGGCTTTGTTTTGAAAATCGTGCCACTAATGGCAGCTTGGCAGTCTTTTTTTTTTTTTTTAGAATTTTGGATCATATGATGAAAAGGGTATACTTAATTTATCTGTTGTTAATTCAGTAGGCATGGATAATTCATAACTTACAAATCTCACACACTATTTATATTTTTTGAAGGCTGATACAATCCCATTTCCCAGATGTAGTACAAGCAGGGCATCAGTTCAGAAGCTGCTGCCATATCCTCTTAATTAATAATATTCACCCAGTTTAAAATCTGGGTGAGAATAATGAATTAGAGTAACACAGATGTAGTCAAGGGAGATGTCAAACACCTATCTAGCATCAAAGCTGAAAAGGCAGAAGAAAATCAACTTCAGCTCTATTTCAAGTGTTTTCTTGGATTTTTAAGTTTTTATTTCCTGAAGCAGTGTGTGGGGGAAAAGCACTCCAGCATTTGCCTGAGCAGCAGTAGCCGTACACTTAGCACACAGCGGAGTCTGCATTATTTCATAGCTGTTTCAAGGGAAAGCATTTTATCTCTTTTTCTATGCTGCCTCAGCACAATAGCAGTGCTTCCCATGTAGGTCAAGAGACCATGATGATACTGGTCTCTTTATGCTGCCATCAGAAGTGTGTGTTAGCTTAGAGTCCCAGTGGGGCTTGCTTTCTGATTTTTTATTTTTATTATTTGGGTGCAGAGAGGGTGAACAAAAGGTCTTGTTAAATATAAATAGGAGCATACAAAGCCGAAAAAGATACGTATTATAAAAAATATAGAAGCAGTGCTCTGTGTGATAGCTATGTTAAGCATCAGTGGATGCAGCTTTTTTCCCAGCCGATCTTTTTGCTGCCCTTTTTTTCCCCCTTTCTCCATGTGATTACAGCTTACTCCCTCCCCGGTCTCTTCCACACCTCTTTGCCTTTCCTGACCTGTGTGATATTGAAAGTACATTGAGCATGTGGAATGCCCTCATCTCAAGTTCACTCACTCTAATGCAGAGCACTGCCTTCAGGTTCAATGACAGCAGAGATCATGCTCAGGCTCTCCCATGGAATCGCTTCCCCATTGTGAAAACACAATTTTTAAGTATGAGCAGCAGCCCAACACAGAGTGAAAATTGAAACACACAGGATAGCCAAGGTAGGGGTAGAGACAAGACGGCTTCAAACTGAGAGTAGTTTTGGTTTGGGTATTAAAAAGAAAATCCTTATCGGGAGGGTGGTGAGGCACTGGCATGAGTTGCTCAGAGAAGTCATGGGTTCCCCCATCCCTGGAAGTGTTCGAGGCCAAGTTGGATGGAGCTCTGAGCAACCTGGTGTAGTGGAATGTGTCCTTGCCCATGGCAGGGAGGTTGGAATGAGATGGTCTTGAAGATCCGTTCCAACCCAAACTGTTTTATTGTTCTTCAATAAGACAGCACCTCTGCCCGCTCACTCTGTGTCCCACTTGATCTCACCTAAAGCTTTTTCATGTCAACATCTAAAATAATCCTATATGTGCCTGTGTAAACCAGTAGCCTTGAAATTAACTCAGTCATCAGTGGTGAAAGTTCAGCCAATAAGATCAGAAGTCATGTCAATAAGACTAGAAGGAATTGTGGTTGCCTTCTAGAAAGGTGTATGGGCTGAAGGTTTTAGTCTTTCAGTGGCACTGGTCTAGTACATCCATTTCCTTTACCTAAGGCATGAGGAAGGCTTCTTTTGTAAGGAAGAATACTGTGGTATTTTGTGAAATGTCAAGCAATTATCTCAGCAAAAATTGAATATCAGTGGCTTACCTGAACAAAAAAATAAGAGAGAATCTCATCTTTTCCATAAATGAGAGAAAAGCCTAAATTACTCTGTGGGCCCTGATCTCCAGTTCGTTGTAGAAGCACATCGCAAAGCTTCCCAGAGAGGTCCCTTCAAACAGGGACCTTGAAGTCGCTGCTACATCCCTCAAGCCTGGCTAGTGATGTCCAATAAAGAAAATTGTTATATATATATATGATAATAGGAAAATCAAGATCATGTTAACATATACTGCAGCGCAGTTGGGAAATTCCACATGTGGGGCACAGACACCTATTACAAACTATGAAGAAGTGATACTTAAAATGAGACTAGGTTTGAATATTCATGTCAGATTATTTCTCTTTTTAAGTAATTTCAGGATTTTTGCCAATGCCATGACTTCAGATGGGGTTTAGGATTGCTTATTTTTATTCCCCGTCTAGAAAAAAAACAGCCTGTTTTCCCTGAGGTAGGTAAGATGAAAATATTCACTATTGTAAAATAAGAACCTAAAATAAGAGATGTTCATAGAATCTCAACAGATATGCCTAAGCCATTAAATTTACTGCCTTGAGAGAGAAATTGGCCTAAAGGAAAACACAATGCTGGAGCTGGTCCTTCAGCAAGACTTCCAGTTTTACGATTTTCAGGTCATGATTTCTTTCTCTTCCACCCAGCAAAGCAGCAGTTTGACACTTATTCCTGGCTCCTGCCCCACCTTCATAGAATCCTTAAGGTTAGAAATCCAGAATCAAGAATCAAGATCATTGAGCGCAGTCATTAACCCAGCACCACAGTCTTCACCACTCAACCATATCCCCAAATTCCACAACCACATGCCTTTTGATCACTTCCAGGGATGGTGATTCCATCCATACTCCAGCCCTGGGGAAATGGTGAATGACAATGATGAAGAGGAAAACTAGCCCTTCTGATCCCAAATCAACTTTACCATGAGGTTGTGTCAGGGTAAAAGTGACTCAGGAGGAGAGCAGCAGTTGGGGTGGGTGTGAGTGGACAGGCTCTCTTATTTTAGCTGTTCAACTCTCATATCCATGAACCCATGTTATTAAAAATTTGTCATCAGTCTCCCCTACAATTAGGGGATTAATAATGTGAAGTTAGCTATTGCAATTTAAGCATTTAGTGTAATTCGGGATGAACGTGCCTACATGTCCCCATTTACACTTGTTTGTACGCATTGGGATTTTTTTATTAGAATACACCAAAATATTAATTTTTGGATTATAAAATAATGAAATGACCTGTATTCGGTTCACTTTAAAAAAACCCTCCTGAAATAACAAAAAGTGCCTGGTATCTTATGCTTCTGAACATGCGTGTTATCAAAACAGTGAATATACACTTATAAATAGATACATGAAAATATTTCTTTGTATGCATATCTTTAAAATTGTATTCATATTGTATATGTATCCATGTAGGCATTTGCTGTAAATACTGGATCAGATGCAGGGAGGTCAGTTGCACTGAAATTGCTTGCAAATGACACTAATTTGTTTGTGCTATATGAGAAAAGCACAGTCTTTTTCTTGCTTCCTGTGGTTCTGTTATTGACTCACATCTCATATCTTGAAACACACTGACAATAAACACCAATGAGCAAATAAAATACTCTGTAAAATATTCTGCAAGAGACTAGTTGCTCAGTGTAATGACTTTCTGAGCAGTGTCACTACTCTTTGAGGGCTAGTGCTTGACACCTATATTTGTCTGTTGACAGTGTAAATTTTAATTTAGTGAATTTTATTTGTATTTTAAGGGGCAAGAATGTGTGTTATTGGAGAAATTACTGTAAAGCTCTTTAATTATTGATTTCCCCAACATAGTGGGCTTGACAGCTTACCAGATATAATGAAGGAAAAGATACACATTAGCAGGATGGATATGGAACAAACAAGCCTTTTCAATAGAGACTTAATTCATTTTAATAGATATACAGTAATTACCTAGGAAGTAAGACTGTTTTCTTGATTGTGACATTAACGATTCAGATGAAGCAACAGAGAGGTGATGTATAGGTATATTATAACTGTGTTTAAAAGACCACTGCTGGCTTATGGAGGATACGACGGTTGGCTTTAAAGATGCATAAAACCTTCAGATTTACTCATCTCTTTTCTTTACTGCAAAATAGAGTTTGGTAATAACACATATGTATTCCCACATCCCTCTCATCTTTTAACAATTTCTCCATCTCCATTTGAATTACCTAGGAGAAAAGGAGTCAGCGTTGCTCCTAGTTAGAGCGTGCAGGGCCAAAGGAATGAGATGAGACCCCCATGCCCTAAAGTACACCCTCTGCAATTTGCTTTTCCTAGACAGCTGAAGGCATGAGGCAGCCCTGCTGGGGTTCAAATGTGTGATTTTGGGCCATTTTAAACCCGCTTCGTGGGCTGACAAATCCTGTATCTCTGTATGTGACCATCCTGGGACGGTTAACTGAGACCACCACTATGGAGATCTTGAATTGGTGCAGATGCCACCTTTTCCTCAGTTCTAATATGCTTTTGTTACTTTCCATTACTTGATGTGCAGTTAGAGCAGAGCAAACTTCCCTTGAAGCACAGCCTGGATCAGCTCCAGTCCCTGGGAAGGAGCTAGCTGCCATGCCCACCAGCCCTTCATCACCAGCCTGCTCCCAAATTCACATAATCCACTTTTAAAAGCAGCGTGAATGTGTTGTTATGGAGAGGTCTTGTACCTGATTTTAGCCATGTTATAGACCATAGATAAGAGCACAGAAGGATGTTCCAAGGGCTCAGGTTTATCTAGGATCTGAGAGGTTTTAAGCTATTAGTGTGTATTCATGTCCAGGAGAGTGAAGATGCTGTGACTGTCTCTACAGCTGGTACTATCATATAAAAGGCAAACCCAGGTATCAGCAAAAAAAAAGCAAGGAGTAATAATAAGGCGACACCACTTTTGATTAGTCCTGGTTCTAAAATACAAGTTCCTCCAAGCAAGAGGGGTTATAGGGCTTTCCCATGGATGAACAGCATCTACACAATGTGTGTTTTATAGTCATTGCAAGACTAGGCTTTGAAAGAGTTTGGGTTTTGTGTTGGGAAGCTGTGGGTAGTCTGTCTCATTTACCCAAAGCATGGGCTGGAGGAGCATTACTGAATCAATATCATGCCATACAGTAACAAGTCTTCTAATGGTTTGTTTGACAAGAGTCACCTGAAGTTTCAATTCCTTGCTTGAATTTAAGAACTGTGGAAAGGAAATGAGTGCACAGAGCAAAGGAGACAATAAATTGGTGCTATTTCTGACCCACTTCCTGCTGTGTGTCTGGTCGGTATTGGAGCTCCCTATGGGAAATGGCCATGCTGTGGGCAGTGGGAAGGGGAGTGGGCAGTGGGGTGCAGCATCCTTTCAACTACACACATGCAGTTTCTGGTGATGTTCATAAGTTAATGTCAGGAAAAGTGTAAAAAACTTCAGTAGGCTTTGCTGGCTGCTGCAGTTCCCGTGGAAGTGAAATGGAAGATTTGCTGGTATCTACAAAGGTTCAAGCCCTGATTGAGGGCAGCTGATAGTGAAAACCGCTGTTGTTGTACAGTGCATGACATAAAGAAAGAAAAGGCCAGATCATAGCTAGGCAAGTTTTCTTTATTCCTTCAAAGCCAGCTGCCCAGATTGTACGTATTACCAAGTGAAAGAGCCGGCTGAGTGTAGATGCAGTTCTGTTTGCAGCTGGGATTGGAGCCAGCATTCTGCAGGGAATACCTCACAGAAGGTCTCCGCTTTTGATGGAAAGCTCACCTTTACAACCAAAGGGAAAACCCATTTGGCCAGCACAGCCTCTTGTGACAGATGCTTTGCATGCCTGATAGCTGAGAAAGCACAGTTTTTTGCCGTGTCTGTCTCGTGATGGATCAGTTCCTCGCTTCCATTTGCTGTGCTCAATGTCTGGGCTGGCTGTGGAGAGTGGTGTGGGGCAGGTCTGGGAGGCACATGGGGAGACTTGAGGGAACACTGCCACCAACAGTGAACAGATCAGCAATAATAAAAACTCCTGGAAGACACAAAGTCGAATAGTTGGGAGATTCACGAAAGGCTGATGCTCATGGCATGGCTGTTTCACAGGCATCACAGCACAAACACAGAAACAAGGAGGACAGGGACTCAGTGCCATTATGGTGCAAACTATGGGCCTGTCGTGTCCATGTCTCAGCTTGTCAACAGCAAAGGGATGAACAGACCTGGATATCACATGCACATAGAAAAGCTTTATTCACATTAATAGTTTCAAATAATTACATTGAAGATTTCACATAATACTTTTAGTAATAATTTGATGATGTCATCCTGGTGTAGTAGTGACAGTGCTAGAATGGGTGACTACAGTCTCTAAACTTAATTAGATGGTGATTTGTTTTCCAGTGTAGAAGTGATAATGTAGTAAAAACTGAAAAACCAATGTAAATACTAATTTGTGAGCAAGAAATCCTTAGCTGCTACAAATCTGCCTACAGCTGTATTCATACAGGCCTGTTGAGAATAAGGTCTAAAGAAGATATTATAGACCACTGGATTCATGCTCAGCATGTGACTGTATGTCAACTTACAGGACTGGAGATAGCACTTGATTTCCTCTAATTTCTGTGCAACTTAAAAATCTGTAAGATCACAAAAATAAAAAATGCATATTCATGAAGAAGATAAATGTGAACAAACATTTTTGGTGTAATCTTAGTTTGTACAACAGAGGAAACACTAAACTTTTTCATTGCAAAGGACTTGACAGGTAGCATAACAATACTACTGCTTGTTTTATATATCCTTGGGAAATATTAGGAAAAGCTGAGTGTCTTACTCTTTGTGAATCCAAGTTCGCAGTACTTAAAACTGCTGAAAAACCAGGAGTCTAAAAGCAAATGTCTTATTTCCTGCCATCTGTGTGAATGCCGTTTTTTGAGAAATTGTAACCTTTCATTGACTAGGAAAGCTATTTCAGCACCATGTCTGGATTTCAGAGGAGTACTCAAGATAGTACAATTCTGTGGAAAAGTAATTCTGCATTTTTAGGAGGAAAACGTAAACATATTGCAAAAGTTTCTTCTATTTTGAAACTTTTCAGTAATTTGAGAGCTAATTTTTGCATGTAAAATGAGGGACCCTTGCTGGCCTCATTGTTATTTCCTATAATGGAAGCAGATTTTTTGATGCTGTGGACCTGCTTGTAGTATACTGCACACTGAACTTCAGCTGTAGCTCCTGTAAATTATTAACCAGAAATCCGTGAGAGAAAACAGATATAAACCATCTTCTGTAAATTAGTATCCTCAGATAGCTTTCAGTTGTTCCTTACCTTTTCTTTGACTTGTCTATGTCTCAGGCATGAAGAGCTGGGTATGTAATTCATAAGTGTCATTATTTTTACAGGCAAAATTCTTGATTATTTTTTAAAACTAGGGTAGAGACTGCATCTTCTTACAAGTTAATGCATTTATGGCATAAGCAGTATGTATGAAGAAGAAAGCATTTACATACTCAGAAAAAAGTGGATTTCTGGGCCTATTTCTTGTGCACTAATTTTTTGGCCTCTCTAATGTACAAAAATTGTCAACAAGAAACATTTGAGCTTTGAAGGTTGAAGCTGGGGTTCCTGCAATTGTGCAGTCTATTCTTACAACAGAATCTCATCCACTTGTTCAGTCTCAAAGATAATCAGACTCCTTTCCTTCCTTCCTTCCTTCCTTCCTTCCTTCCTTCCTTCCTTCCTTCCTTCCTTCCTTCCTTCCTCAGCAGGCAAGGAAATGTGTTTGACATGATAAACAGTATTCTTTGAGGAGATTTTCTTTCTTCATATGCAACTTGTGATGTTCTTTAAGCCCTGCAATTTTCAAATTGCTTTCACAATTTATTTGTTAGAACTTCTGCTTGGCTTTTTGAACTTTTGGTCACCAGACTGCACCAGTTGTCTGTTAAATAATTTAAATGTTATTTTTCAACAGAAAACAAAGAGTGTTGAATGGTTTGGGTAGAAAATCTCATAAAGACATAGTGAAATGTGCTTAAGAAACTATGATAATAATTGCTTTAATGAGCAATCAAATGTGTATTCTTAAAGTCTCAAGCAGTTAAAAAAATATATGCCATTTTGAGAGTGACATATCTTCTTTCTGTTTTGACATTCAGCTGCATTAGCGTATACTTGTTACACTTGTGGCTCTAAATCCCACTTGTCAGATATTCTGAAATCTACTTACACTTTCACCGAGGGCTCAAGTTCCTTCATCCTCAAACCACTTCACACATTTCAAGTGCCTAAGTGCCAGCAAAGTCTTCCCTCCATCACAGAATGTGCTGCTATTATCACTTCCCAAAAATACTTTTAGGCATGCAATGGGTAATTAATAAACTTGAATGCTAATAAGGAAGAAATAATGCTGCTAAAAGCAAAGGCGGGCTGAAAAGGAGTCTTTTATTACAATTCACTTAAAACACTTAAAATCCGCTTTGCTTGCAGAAGTCACCCTAGACAAAATACCCTGGATGTAGAGAATAATGTTTTCAAATGTACTTTGCCATCCTAAACTTTTTTCCTCTTTTTTTGGATTTCTGTCTGAGTTCTTCATCCTTCTGTAGGTTTAAAGAAATAATATATATACTATATATATATAAAACAAATATAACCTGGAGGTTATTTTTTTTTCTTTCTTCATGGGATAAAAAAGGGGATGTACCATATTCCAAAGTGCTGAATTTGTTTTAAAGGAAGAAGAACAACTGATCTTCAGCCTTATCACAGGTCTGACTCTCTTCCTTATTGCTGGAGACATGGATTCTAGCTGGTGTATTCACACTCAAACTTTTCAGTCACCTCAGCACCGACCATTAGCAACTCTGAATATAATGGCAGCTGATGGTGTTTATCTACTGCAAGATTAAGCTGTTTGGACTCAATTCCAAACATAGTTAATTCTGTAATTAAGCATTTCCTTATGGTCCACTGGCTTTAAAGACCCTCAGTGCTTAGCTCAGGGGTTTGCTAAAGTGCTGTCCTGAACAGGAGCCAGAATTTGTACCCAAAACCCCTTGTTCCTCTTGCCCCCAGGTTGTATATAGAAATGTTCTCTGATTCACAGCACTTCACTAATATAATTACATTGCTGAGCAGGTTGTTTTAATGTACATAGCTGTCAAAAGGTTATGTACACCTGCAGGATGCCGTCTCCCTTCCTCCGTGACTAATAGTGCTGCCTGCAAAATGTAAAGGAACTGGTATTGATTGGAGTGAATTGTAGAATGAGTGGCATTAGACTTTCACAATACTTCGAATAGTGATGGGCAAGTGAGTTAAACCCTCTTAGGAGCCTGCCAGTGCCAGTGATGACTAGGAGGGATACATGCAACAGGATAATGAAAAGTTGTTCAAAATGTTTGCTTACCACATGAATTCAGTGACCTTAAGATGGGCCTGCTGAATAGGTGATAATTGTTCCTTCCAATTTGTGCTTATAGATGTTTTATTCTGTTTGCTTTTGTGTTTGGGATGTATCTTATTTTCATTACAGCTAGAAACCCTGTCCGTGTAAACACCAGGTTGGACGCAGGGTGGAGGGACAAGATGTACAACCCTTTCCCTTATCCATAAATGCAGCATACATGGGACCTAAGCAGACGCTCCACTTAAGAAATGAGAGATTTGTATGGATGATCCAATTCATTAATCATTCAGAATGTCTGAATTATATTTATCACAGAGGAACTAACCCAAGATTTAATGTTTTGTCTTATTTTATTTAATTTTATTATGTTTATTATGTGTTGTATGTCTCCTTTGGAACATAAATTACTGTAAATAAATTAATAACTCTCATTGAGACATCCCAGATTATGAACCCAGTCTTTCACCAGTACAGCCAGATTAATTTAATTGATATTAAGCTGATATGAAACAGAAATGAAGACACAGTAAATATGATTAAAAATTTCTTTAAGGAAATCTGTGCTTGTGCCACTAAAACACCCATATGACTATAAAAATTGTCATAAATATAGCTTGGAAAATATATTTTGTAAGGACTGCTTATGCATTTAACTTCAAACACTGCTGTTTCTCAGAATTATTAATTCTTCTATACATTTTTTCCTTAATAGTAACTGCCAGATAAGCAACATATTGTTCATTGTGTGTATTCTTAAGGTCCCACGGTAAACTATAAATTAGCGGGGAAATTATGAGTTGAAACTAATTCTTATGCTTAGCTTAAGAGTACTCTTTTATTTGAGGTTGATGGAGACCAAGACATTTTAGGTATCCACCACACCAAATGGGAAAAGAATTGAGCATTGATGGTGCTTTTAGCCTCTCTTTTCAAGTAAACAATGTTCCAGAGACATTACTTAGCCTTAGTGGTGCTGGCCCAGCTGTAAGATTATGAGCTTATTTTTAAAAATTGTTTAGTTCAACTTTATTGACTTTTGGGGGTCTTTTGGAATAGTGAAGTTCTGTTCAGCAAAAATACCAAAATGATGTGTATAGTAATGATTTGCTAGTTCACTTCTAAAGGTTTAATCCAAACTCCATGCTGATGATTAAATTTTTTTCAAGTTATTTACTTGATTGATAGCTAGATGTTCTGGGCATATGAACTTCAGAGTTTGCTTTTGATTGCAGTGAGAGGTTGACATCAACATTTCGTCTCTGATAGAAATATGTTTTGAAAGTCTGAGTTGGGAAAAGTGTAGTTGATGTAGCATAACCTGCTGTTTTCATTCACAGAAGCAATTCAGATGTTACTATAAAGTAGTTGTTGCATTTCTGAGCTATGTTTTCATGCAGCACTTATCTCATAGGGGATCTAGAGGCTGCTAAAAGTGGCCTGAGGAGCACGTGAAGGGATTCTTTGGGTTCTCTTAAAAGCAAAGGCTGAAGCTTCAGCCTGATCTTGACCAAATTTTCCTTCCTGTCTGTTCAACCTCAGAACCATGGGGTTGAATTTGGAGCAGAATTTGGTGTTCCCTTTTGAACAAAAAATAAAATAAATTTAAAAAAAAAGAATCTGACTAGTTTGGGTTTGGGAACAGCAGTGTTCTTTTTAAGCCTTAAACTTAGAAAATACAAAAAAAAAAAAAGCCAAGTGGAAGTGGAAGCTCTTCCGGTTAGGTGTTGTTAATAGATCATATGTGGTCTATTGATCCCTGGGGTGGCCCTTCTGAAAGCAAGCCATGAGAGGAAACTTAAGGATGAGATGGAACCAGCAGCTTTCCAGAGCCACTGCATCCCAAGTCTCATGCTGCTTCTGTTTGCAGCATCACTTTTGGCAGGGATGAGAATGAAGTTTCAGTTCCCATCTTTCTTCCTGCACAAAGTATTGTTAAATTTTGGGATATCAGTGTTGTTGCCTAGCAACACAATGCTGAATAGAAGTTATATTTTCAGGTAGCAGTCACAGACACATGTATTTACTGTTTAAAATCTACTCAGCTCCTTTGCTGTTCAGTGCGGTGATGCAGCAGTGGTGCGGAGGAGGCAGAAGTGGATGGGACTGCTGCTGTTTGAAGGCTAAGTGCAGCCTTCCCTGTATTGTCTGTTCTTCTTACAGCCTGTTGTATGGAATGAAAGCTGTCTGCTGTGAGCAAGTTGAACAAATGCTGCATGAATTTAATTCATTCTGAAAAGCATAAATGGTAAAACACATTTGTTTACTTCATCCTGTGGAATGGGGCCTTTAAGTCTGTTTCTAATTTATTCCAAGTTAGAAATATGAGGTAAATGCAGAAATCATGCATTAATAAAGTCTCTTTATATTCCCAGCTGGCATGAGAAATAACAGTTGTGGTTCACTGAAAATGACTTTGGGCCAACACTTTTGATGTGATTTTAGGTTTTATTTTCAGCCATGCAGGAATTCTCCTGTGATGCTTTCTTTTTAGTGTTTTATGAGCAGTTAGTCTTTTTGTTTGTCCCTGAAGAATGAGTAAAGAAAAAAAAATTTTTTTGTCAGAAAAGATCATTAGAAAAGTCAGTGATTTTCCAGTGTTTATCACCAGTGGAAGAGCTAGTAAATAAAATGAAAGGACACATTTGCAAGTAGTTATTTATGGAGCAGACAGTGTTAGCAAATTATTTGGTTCTGCTTAACAGTAAAATTTAGCAGCCAAAAAATAGCTTTTATTTCTGAGATACTTTCTTCTGTGCTTAGCATCAGCCTTGTTTCTGATCCCATTCCCCTTCATTTCATTCTTCATAGAACATGCATCCTTCCACTTCTGGTTTCTCTCCATCTTTTTCTCACTGTGCTATTCCCTGTTTTCTAGTGTTGTCTAGCATCTTTATTTCTCCACTTTACAAATTTTTCCTCTTCTGAGTCCTATCTGTTCCATGAATCCCAGAAGTCCTGTGACTACCGTATTTGCAAATTGACATTGCCAGAAAGAAAGATCCGCTTTAAGCTGTAACTTGACAGTGCTCATATATTTGTATTTTCAATAGAAGCTGTTATGCCTTGTCAGTTTGCACCACATTTTGTGAATGAACTTGTTCCTCTTGTGGAATATGAAGGAGAAGAGGAGCATGATTAGTATGCCAATTGACCTCTAAAATATGAAAATGTACAAGACCAGAATCTCATTTTCAGTAAATTTTCATATTTCCACTGGAAATAGAGAACATTAGCTAGGAAAAGAGACAGTTCCATACTAAAGAGAGATTTTCTAGTAATTAAAATGTTCAATGATTTTTTACTTCAACCTGATCTACAGAGTGGCTTTTTTTTATGTATAGTAGAGCAAGATAGTTGTTAGAAAGTCTATTTTGCTTTATCTCGTTGCTCCTTAAATAAATGATGTTGTCATTTTCTTCTGTATTGTTAGAACATGGACACAGGCACCTACTGCATCCCCACCAAAAGTTCCTTAAAGGTACAAGATGAGGTCCATTGATTTAAACAGGTTTGACTTGGGTTTTTTCCCTCTCCTGAAGGAAGACATTTTCCTGATCAGCATCTTCATTGCCATCCTTATAATGGCTGAGCCTAAACCTGTATGGCTAATGACAGGGTAGTCCTTTCTGAAGCAATTCTCAAACGCTCTAATACTCATCTCTGCAGTTAGGGCCATGCCAGAGTCGAGGGTTGTTTGGTCCCCCAGCATTTCATTCTGCTGCTGCAGCCATTAATGCCATGGGCAGTTATTTGTCTCACTGTCAACTTAACCATTGTTATTTGAAAACATTGTCCGAGTTGAGCTGTATGACCTGTAGTATTCTCTGTATGCAATTCTTTTGCACTATTTAACTTGAAAATGTAATCTGAGCATCAAAATAGGATTTCTTATGGGGCAATTGGTGAAGCATGCTTTTGTTGTTCTTCAACATGTCAAAACAGATAACAGAATTATAAGAATAGCTCAGAACTTGTCTATCTTTGCTGACAGGTAAGTCAAGATTGAAACGCCCTTTTGTTTTTCCAGCACTCTCAGAAATGTCACACATCTGACCCAATACTGTTAATGAATGCCAGCAAGTTCCACCCAGAATCCTTATTTCTTGTGCTATTTTATTGCTGAATGCAGTAAGGGATACTTTTTCCTCCATGAAGGAAATTCCAGTATATGTAAGTTGAAAACTTTTAGGAAAACGATTTCCTGGAGAAAAAAACTCCTAAAGTTCTCAAATAAATATGCACAGCATTTAGTTATCATTCAGCAAAAATGTGGCTTGAATTCTGCAAACATTTATTCCTGTTTGATAAGACTGGAACTTTTCCTGTGTGTTGATTGCACTTCTCTCTAGCTTTACTCCAGGTTTCTCACACAACCTTGGCAACTGGCTTTAGCTTCCTCATAATAAATTTCCCATATGTAAAATGAATAGAATAAGTCTTACCCCAGGGGGATCCTTGTAGCTTAGTCATTAATGGGAGTAAAAGACTAAATAGAGAAAGGCACTGTAGAAGTTTGGAATATCACTACTGATAGAGCTGTGAGTCTACAGGCATTCAGTTGTCACAGACCAGAGGATGAGAGAATTCAAATCAAAGCCACAGTGCAAATTTCTATAAATGCAATCTACATCTGGAGTGAGAACCAATTCCTACATTATGTTCCCCAAAGAAATATTTACTCAGCTGCAGAATACGTATTGTTTTAGCAAACATCAAAAAATGATGGGAGTTTACAACACTCTACTGGCAGTAACGTAATTAACTCACTGTTGATGAAATATTTCAGATGCCAGAACCAAAATAATTGTATCTGCAGTCCCAGCTGAGGACAGTATGCTGGGAAATAACACAGGGTCAGTTCTTAGACTAGTGTTAAATAGCACAGATTTGTTGATTTTGGTGGAGTCACACTGATTAACTGCAGCTGAGGGACTGGTCTGCCTCATTTCAGCTGGAAGCTAAAAAGGAGTTGGGCTTTCAAAAAACAAGCTTAAGTCTTTAAAGCCAGAAAGGTTATACTTTTCACTGGCACTGAGTTTTGCAGAATATACTGCACTGGAGGAGAAATTTTGGTTCTGAAGTGTGGGTGAAATATTGTGTCTGTTACTTTGTCCCCTGGGTCGATTAAACTTGGAATATATCTAGCAGAGTATGCTGTTAATTATTCTCTCTCTTTATTCATCTTCAATGTATATTGTGGGGTTTAATGACTTAGTTGCTTGTTTTTCTTTTAACAAATTTAGCATAACACACTATCAATTATTGAGTGCATTATGTTTATCTTGCAAGATAGACTTAATCTAATGCTAAACTATGGCAGAACATGTTTTGACTGAGAGGGAAAAACTCAAAATCTAGCCAGGACATCTCAGATTCTGATGGGGATCCCTGATGTCTCAGGCTCCCTGGGAGTGGACTTGACCAAACAAAGCAGAAAGAGAACAAAAGTGTGGATATAGGTCAGGAATTTCTAATAGTTAAATGCTTTTTTTAAAATTGCTCCAAATGACTTTGTTATGAAATGTTGGCTAGGGAGCAATCCCATGGATGATTTAGGAAGCTAGTTTCAGAGTGCTCAACACAGATAAAACACTGTAAAAGCTGAGTCATGGCTTTATCACTTCTTTGCTTGCTTAGCATTCAGTGTGAAAGACTCAAAAGTCAACTCCCAACTTTTAGACCTTCTGGGCCATTGTCAGAACATAAGAACTTCAGAAATAGCAATAGAGCATTTTATTTTGTTGTGTTGGACTGCTATCTCTCATCTGCCAGTTCAGTCCTTGGCTGTTCTGCCTCACTCAGGTGATTGATTTGTTTGTGCAGCTGTGATATTTTATAGGATTACTTCACACTATTAGGGAACTTTGTATCTCTTGAATATTAAAGTGATTTACTTTAAACTCAATCAAATTACTATTATGAGAGTTTGCAGAAAAAAGAGATGGACACTTAAGTACTGTTTTCCCCAAGAACAATTTAGTGGCAGAATCCAGGACTCTCCTGGCTATCATGCTTCACTGCCTTTCATCAATTCAAATGCTCCTCATTCAGCATTTTTTTTTGTTGGGCTGGGGGTTTTTGTTGTTGTTTTTGTTTTGGGGTTTGTGGTGGTTTGAACCTGAGTTGAACCAGGTTCAAACCACCACAGGTTTTTTTTTGTGGTTTTGTTTGTTTATTTGTTTGTTTTGAGGGTTTTAATTTTGCATTTCATTATGTATTTGCTGATTAAAACATCTCAGCATTGTCTTATTTTCTGTTATTTTATGATGTTAGAATATTTGCCACACTTCTTCCAGTGGCAGGCTTTTCAGGTGACACCTCTTTATGGCTCTCTTTCTTTCTATGGAAGAAAGGACTAGGGACTTTCTAACAGCTATAGAATTAGCCCTTAGACAAAGGTGTTAATAGTGCCTTTTTTTCCTTGTAAAGTATACCCAGGAATGTGGACCTGCCAGTAAAATAAACACCTCCTGTATTCTTTGGCTTAGGATGTGATAACATCAAAGGGTCATTTATGGTTCTGTTTGCCAGGTGTCACTTTGTTCATGGGGCTAATTGAAGTTGTATGGGGAAACAGTGGAAAGATCAATTAATTGATTTATTGTAAACCACTGACACAAATTTTACCTTTTGCTGCACGTAGCAGGCAGACTTTGTGTGTAGTGGGGCATGAATGGGCATGGAGACTTACAAAGGCCAGTCATGCTGCTAATTCTTTCAGTGTTTTAGAAGAGATTGAGCTTTTGATGGGATCTTTTCATATGTTTTGGCTATCAGGTTTCAGATACAGCATAGAAATTGCTAACATGTGGAATGTGGTGTCTTATACTCCTGTGGTATCATTCTCATTGGCTTTGCAGGCTTGGAGAAGAGACTTTATGTGGCCCTTTTGTACTTTGGAGCGCCTCAGTTTTTACTGTTGTTGTGGCAATAGTCATGGGGAAAGGCAAATAAGGTATTTCCTTGCTTTTAAGCCTCCCATTCTTCCCCTGTGGCCACAGTGCTGTTCAGCCCTGATGCAAAGGCAGTGGCACAGGCTCCCTGTACCTCTGTGTGTGATGGGCATTCAGGAATGGAATTCCTGCCCCATCCAGCCAGTTCTGTTGTGTAGAAAACTGCAGAGTTGGGTATGATGCTCCAGCGAGAAGGATATAGGACTGAGCTCCCAGTGTCCATCACAGGCCATAGAGTTGTCTGGCAGCATCTCAGCAATAGCAGAGGGAATATGGGGCTGATTCCAGGAGCACTGCTGGTCACGGCAATGGCTACACCATGGCATTCGCTACACAATCCCAAGACTTGCCTGTTCACAGCTGAGTCTTCCTATGCTGAGCTTGCTTTATAGTCTCATTTAATATTTAACATGTCAGCATACGTAGGCTGGCTGTGAGTATACTTGCAACCAGGGGTGTGAACATGCTAGGCTTTTCCCGATTTTAGGAATACTTAGATGCACATAAATTACATATTTCTTTTCATTGATGCATCATTTAATACATCTTTCACTATTTGCTATGTATTTATCTGCTTTTTTAATGCATTTCCAACCAACATATCTTCTGCTGTTAGTCTCCGGTGGCTACTTTGTGCATATGTAATTATCACATTTTTCAATATTAAATAATTATTGAAATGTATTTCTCTCAGCGCTTGCCTTTCCCTTCAGCTGCATCAACAGCAGAATTTGTTATTAGGCAAAATATATTGACCTTCTTGTCACTGTGGTTTTGCATCTTCTTCCCTGATTACACCTCAGCACTACAGCTGGATATCCATATTCATATTGCTCTACCACAGGAAAAACAGTCCATCTGCATAGACTTAGCAGTATGTTCCCACCTGAAAGAGAGTTTTATCCCATCCATCAAACCTTGGAATATACTTTCCAAACTAGGAGTGATAGATGGTGTTGTTCTAGGTATGTTGTTTCAACATTCAGTGTAAAAAGAAAACTCAGAGAACGTAACCTGGGAGAATTAAAGAAAACGGCCTGTAATTCCAAAGAAATGAAGATTCAAAGAGAAGAGGCTACACAATGAGCAGAAAGAGAAGTCCGGAATGTTGCATTACACCAACAGAATTTAATTAGTGGTTCAAGGAATTGATCATCCTGATAAACTGTTCAGGGTGAAAAATAAATAATGAAGTATCAGTAATATAAAACAGTGTTCAAAATTAGTCACCTAGCATTTCTGATGCATTTCTTACCCTCACAGTAAGCAAGACATACTCTGCCTCTGCAGTGTGCCTGATGAAAGCTCTTCATGCGAGGAGAGGAGCTGGGAAAACAAAAACCAGACTGCCCCAGGGAAAGTTCCCATTAACTTTGGGAAGGGGGAGTGTGTTTTCTTCAGCTGGCCAGATAATCTCAAACTGGGGACTTGTCTGTTCTTCCTCCAGTAGACTCCTGTTTCTGATGTTTTTCCTGATGCAGTGGGGTGAAGCTATGGAGGTGTGGCAACTGCTACTCTGCTAGCTGTGAAAAATTGGTGTGGGACATGGGTGGAAAAAAACCTGCTTCTGCTCCTTCAGACCAAGTCCCATGGAGCTCACAGTGCAAAGCCAGGCAGCCTCTCTTGGTTTACATCTAAAGCTTCAAGTGTATTGGCAGTTTTCAAACATCCCTGGGTGATTCAGTGTATTAACCTACTGAAAGCCAGTGGAGCCGAAGGGCAAAGGTTGCTTGCGCTCTTCTGAAAATGTTTTCCTGTGACGTTATTCTCGAAGATCAAAACCCCAAATTGGTTACGCCAGCTTAAATGAAATTACCACTGCATGCCAATCTTCTCTCAAGTCACTTTTGCTCTGGGGCACCATCTGTTGTGGTCAGAAGAAATCTTTCTTATTTCTCATGCTGGAAATTGTACAGTAAGGGTCAAAATCTGGTCTGGGGCTCACCACTGTCATGGTTTCAGTTGAGTTGCTTAGTACATGAATTAATCTTGCTAGCAGCACAATTGACTCTAACTTGTTTTGAAGCATCTGGTACTGACAAGGATGCTGGACCCTCAGTCTGTTTCCATGTAGCAGCTCCTGTGTTTCAGAGCTGAAATTCACATACTTTGGATGTGAGCCCACGGTCAGTGGCCATCTACTAGAGAAATTGCTGCTCAGTGCAAAGCTGCCTTAGTTCAAAAACTAGTTTGAACTAAACTCAGGGAAAATAATTCAGAGTTTGGGATTTCTTAGAATCGCAGGATGTTCGGGGTTGGAGGGGACCTTAAAGATCACCTTGTTCCAGTCCCTGCTGCCATGGACAGGGACATCTTTCCCTAGACCAGATTGCTCAAAGCCTAGAGAAGAGAAGCAGAAGGGAAGGAAGTCCTTCCCAGATGCCCTTGCACAGAAGGCAGAGGCTGGACTGGAACTGCACCCCATCCCAGACACCAGCTCTGTACATTAAGTCCTTGTACATCTTTCTCCTCCAGCCAAAGCTCCACTGGAGATTATTCAGCACAGAACCATAATCTTCATTTCCTCATGCAGTTAGGGAGAGAGAAAAAGAGAGAAATTTTATATATATAATAAATATAAATACTCTTACATAAAATATAAATAATATAAAATATGATCAATTTATATAATATATTAAATATAGATACATCGTATTTTATATTTAAAATAAACCTTTTTGTGTATATCTACTTATATATAGGGAATAGTAGCTGTCTTTACAACTCTTGCAGTAATTTTGGTTTAACCACGGGGGACCCCTATTACTAATTATACTCCTTATGGTAAGAGGGGTTTGACTCTTTTTTTCATTACATTGGCTGGTACCACTGCACAGCTATTTCTCAGGTATGGATGTGTGCTCTTACCAAATTAATGTGCGTGCACCCAAATTAATTAAGGATGACTGTCCTTACTGTTTCCACAGGAAGTTAACAAACAATATTTTCTCCTTTTTGCATGAGTTTTACACCTGAAAGTGCTGAATCAGAATCTACTACAGTCAGAATAGTTTATAGCAGCAAAGCAGAAATGTCCTATATAAATATAGTTAACAACTGCCTCATGTATCTGCAGAGCTTTAGAAGGGTTCAGCAGATGTTTTATTTAGTAATAACATGATGAAAAAGTTTATAGAACATTAATAATGCTGAACACGTGGGCCCTGTGAAATGTCTCAGGCTACTTGTCTTGAAAAGTGGATTTTTCAAACCATTTTTGAGAACAAAAAGCTCCTTTTTTTATTAAGCTAAAGGGAATATTAAAGGACAGTAAAACATAAGGTACCTGTTGGTGTATATACCTGTGGTCTCATTTACGTGTGGTGCTGAGCATGGTGAGCTGGGTGCAGGGGCAGGTGGTCACACAGGGACCTTTGCCATCCTTCATCATTACTCCATAACAAGCAAAGAGGTTTGTTGGTTTGTGCCCAACACCTGACCAAAGGTGTCTGCACCTTTGCACTTCTGGACATGCAGAATCACCACCAGAATAAGCTGCACAGACCTTCCATGGTGTTTTATTCACAATATTACAGAGCAGTTAAATGCTGCCTTTCATAAATATGTATTAGATGTGTTTGTGTTTTCCAGTTTATTATGTTAGGTAGGGAATATCAGTGCTGCATTTTAAAAGCAGCTATCTCCTTCTCTGTGCACTTGTCTTTATATCCTCAAAGAGAAAAAAAATTGTTTTAACTACCTTGCTTCCCGCACAGTGTCAGGGATGTGTTTTAGTGACATTGTCTGGTATTTAATTAAAATAAACATAGAGAGGAGAGATTTCCCTAAGGATTGAAGTTGACTAATTGCGGCTTCTCCACACTAATTCTGAGCATTAAAGCATTAATGCTTTTATAAAACTGTCTTTTTGACCTGCCTAGGTTCAGCTATGATTAGAAGCTTCTGTCACTGGTTCGGACTTGTCCATATAGAAAAAAAATGCAGGTGTTTCTGTAATGCTCCATTTTAAATAGCTTATGATTCTGTGTAATAAGTGGGCCTGAATAAAAGTTATGGGGTTCTTTTGTTGCCAGTTACTGTTTCACTTACAAATGTCTGGTGCTGTGAGGGGTGAGTTATTGTGCTCAGGTGAGGAGCTGGAAGTTGTTAACTTGCATTAACTTGATCACCTTTCTTTGCTTCTAACCTAAATTTTAAAATGTAAAATCACAGCCTCAGCAAAAAGCATTGTGTTTTATGACCGAAAGGACCTCAGTAGTAAATTACCTCTCACCTGCAGAGGATGCCTTCAGCAGGACATGGTTACACCCTCCAAGGTCTCCAGATTCTCAGAGGACACCTTTCTGCTTCACTTCAGCCCGCTGCCAGCTTTTCACATGGTGGCTGTGAACCTTGAGCTATCACTGCTCTGCTAACTGAGGGGAGAGAGCACTCAATGTTCTTAGGGCTGGCATTTGGGATTCATCCCTTAGCTCTCCCTTCTGACCTTGGCAGGATCCATGATTCAAAAAGCAGGCTAGAGCTAGTCTGCATGTATGTCTTTATCTAGTCTTTATAGCTGTATTTTTAATAGCCTCTCAGGTGTGGGCTATAGACAATGTTCCTTGATCCATTTTGGTTAGGATTTTTGTTGCACCATGTCTTTAAGAGCTTCCATTTGTTTTCGTTCTCGTGTTTTTAAATACCCATTTCATTTATTACTCATTTATTTTTCCCAGACTAATGCATATGCATTTAAGTATTTTTTATGTACTAAGTATTTCCCCAAATGTGAAACTATTTCCCTTGTGAAAACTCACTGTAAAATATAAGAAGTAATGGTAACATTTCTGCAGAGGTATTTTTTAAAAATGAAGGAAGAAGTGTTATGTCCATGGCATAGAAATCATAAGATGGTTCAAAACTGTATAAAAATTGTATAAAAAGCTTGTCATTCTCTGATAAATTCTTCATCTTTTCAGACTACTTTCCTATTCAGCTCAATTAGTTTCAGCTAAAGGCATCTAGAAGCATCTTCCTTATGGGAATTGATGAGATTATTTATCCATTAATTCCTATGTTGTAATTATACATAATTATTAATTTTTCATGCAGAATGGTTAACTTTTTTTCCTAAAATGCATCTGATAATTTTTATCATAATCCAACATTTAAAGACCAGTACAAGTGAGTAATAATGAAATATATGATTTCTGTGGATATTTACTATATCTGTGCAGTCATTGTCCTGGAAAACAACCACATTTAATAGTGAATGTCGCACTTTCTAGATGTTGCTTTTGTAAGAGGATACTGCATCACATAGTATCTGTGGGTCAGATGCTTCCTGCTCTTGGCACATTAGTGCTCTTCATTTAATACAGTGTCTGAGAATCATCCTAATGGATTTTGAATGTGTTTCCCCTTCTAAAAGTTAAGAAATGTAAGGAGATAGGAAACAGTGATTCCCACTTTCTCTTGAATAATGATCCATAAATGTCCTACAGTAACTGCAATCCTTCTGGATATTTTAGATGGCTTTTGTCTTCTGTTTTGTATTTCAATAAATTGATGATAAATGACCTTTAGATTCTTTGGCACCGATGAATTCCAGTTCTAATGAGCTGTTAAAAGAATAATAATTGCAGTAAACTGTTCATCACCACTAACGAGGACAGAGAGGGCTGACTTTTGAGAGAAGTTAAACTAATTGAGTTAAAAATAGTAGAACGGCCCCTGTGGGTGGCAGGCTACAGGCAATCTTTTTTTTTCTTACTGAAGTCAGAACTTTTAATATGTTTGTACTACTGCATGTGCATAATCTGCCCTTTGCATTAACTATTGGTTCTGTAGTGGCTTTAGAAGGGGGTGCTGAAACTAATGGCAATCTTCCAGTTAGCACCTCTGAGACATGGCTTGATTTGAAGATTAAAGCAACTCCATGCCAGTGGAATTTCTAATAACTGTTAGCCTGTCCAAATACAGCTGGTTTTGTATGGAAGATGACTGGATTCCAACCTTCATCCCTATGACTTTAATGGAACTATGCCAATTTAGATCCATTTAAAATCTGTTGCATCCTTTTAGTTTTGCTTTGTCCTTTTGCATTGTGGAAGCAATGCTAATTTGCATATTTCTGCTCTAGTAAGTTGAAATGCCATATACTTTTTTATACTTCTGTGTTTGTAGCAGGGGACAGAAAGGAAAGCAATCTCATTTTTATTTGACTTTTAATCTTACCTGGTTCTCTGCTTACATTTCTGTAACTCAGTTGTCCTCACTGTGTGTTTGTTTATATATTAATAAGATACGTGTCTGTTTAGGTTGATGTGACAATTGAAAATGCACTTTGACATCTTCAAACAGAAGTTTCCAGTGTGGTTTAAAGCTCAGGGAGCCATTCTCAAAATGAGAAAACTGCACTGCAAATTTCGGAATTGTGCCAAGCAATTGTACTACAAGGATTATACAAGCCACAGCAGTTAAGTGATAAAATAGACTTAATTTATACACTTTGTTACATGGAATCAGAACTGGTTAGGATTTAGCCTGCTTTCTCAGCCTGGAATACCAAACTACAGGTAGCTCACATGTTCCACTGCCCAACTGCTGGGTTAAAATAGTGCATTTTACAGATGAACTAGAGTAAATATCAACAAATATCATTATAGAAATGTTCTGATTTCCTACATTTAAATACTGAATTTCTGAATGCTAATTTAGAGGATGCTGAATGTCATAAAATTTCCAGAGTCCCTGGGTTGTGTTTAGTAGCTCACAGCCTGGATGCCGATTTCTTCTTGGAAAACTCAGAGGCAGATTGCTTGCAGTGGCATTGGAATCTGGACACCAAAGCAAGGCTAGGGAGACTGAGGATGCTGTTTGTGTGTCATTATCAGGAATTTCTTTTTTAATTATTCTGAATCAAAATATCAGAAATTCATTTTGTTTTTTCTGTTGGATGGGGCTCTGATCAACCTGGCCTAGTGGAAGGTGTCCCTTTCTATGGCAGGGGAGTTGGAACGAGATGTTCTTTAACATCCCTTCCAGCCCAAACCATTTGATTCTGTGTAAAAGCTAGGCAGGCTCTTTTGGCCTATGTGTTTAAAAGTGTAAAATCATAATACTTGTTTCTGAGCCAGACTTACAAAGTTTCCTAAAGCACCACATTTGGCCCATATGGTTCCAATCAAAGTGGTTCTAGCTGTTCCCTTGCCTTTGCCTTGGATCAGTCCGGGGGGGCAGGGGATATGTTTTAGAGGCAGTGTGCGGGAGGACCATACGCAAGCCTGCTTGCCTTTTAAGCAAATTTAAGCGCATACCTCCCAAGTACCTCTTTGAAATATTACTCTCAATTTAGCTCTTTGCTGCAGGTGTCAAGCAACAAATTTCAGATCCCACTTGTGCTGACATTTGCTCTTGGGGAGAAGGAAATTAGCTTTCTACTAGTCTGAAACCAGAAACAAATGTTAGAACTGAGAGCAGTTTATTTGAGCCGTAATTTGGAAGGATGCAAAAATAACAATGTTGGTAGGTGAAGCTGCTTTTTGCTCTTCCATGCAGGAAAGCAGAAGTGATTCCTTCTTTATTCTCAGATTTTCTTTTTTTCTCCAATGTGTGAGGTAAAAGGAAGGAATTTTCTGATTGTAAATCCACCCTTCAGAATTACCAGGTCTTTTTGCTTTTGCATCTGGCTGACACTGGTGCAGATCTTCCTTCCTTTCTGTGCAGCTTGGCATGGAGGCTGAAGATGAGGAAGAGGTTTTCCTCTCTGTACATGGTAAAAGTTCCTTACAAGCTGGAGCCATTTAGGTGCTCGAAGAGAAGCACAGAAACCATTGTTATGCAAAGAAGCTGCCCTATGAAAAAGGGAAATAAGGGCAGTGCAAGTCACATCAGTGAGTCCCCAGCTCCCAGTTCTTTCAGGGACCACATGCAATCCAGTCCTTCATGAACACATCCCTGTGTGGAAAGAGAGGCTTTCAAAGTGCCCCAGGACTCCCAGTCTCATGACAGTTTTCTTCTTGCCTACACAGGTAACACCTTAGCTGATCTAAGGGAAGGAAGCCATGAGCAAGCCAAGCTCCTCACTGGAGCAAGCAAGAGCATCTCACAGTTGTCCTCAGCATATGCCACAGCTGCACTATGTGCACTAGCAAAGAATGGGACCATACTTCACTCTTTAAAGAACAGCTCTTTTCTGTGTTTATTGATGTTCTTAGTTCATTTATCAAGCCATCTGCCAGGTATGACATGAAGATTTTGACATCTATTCATAGATGTAATCCATATGTTATGAATTACAAGTTCTCTTCTTTCCATCACATCCAAGAGAACACTATTGTTGCGATAATGAGTGATGCAGAGTCCCCAGGCAGGTGCAAAGGAGAGCCCCTTTATTGCAAAAACCCAGCCTTTTAAAGCAACTAGCCGGTTATCTGTTACATAGTTTTAAGGCACAACAAACGTAGTTCAACCAACCACCATACACCACGATGTGAGCACATGATGGTCACCAGCATGTTTTTCTACCCTTAATTCAGCTGTGTCTCTTTCCCACAGTCCTTTTCTACTTAGCCAAAGTAACAGGCCTGAGCCATGATTTTACAAAGGCAACAAGGCTTTCGTGCAACACGCTATAGCTGCCTAAAACAAGGGGAACTGGAGGAATACATCCTGCTTTTGTTTAAGGGAAAAAAATGGAATGAAAAAGAATTAAAAAAAAACATTTTAAAAGCCTGTCCATGCTCACATGCGTCCTTTAAAGCAGTGTGAAACTTCATAGTTACTGTTTGTTCTCTGAGAATAATTGTTCCATCCAGCTTGTACTTATAGAAATCAGAGAATAGCTTGGGTTGGAAGGGACCTTAAAGCTCATCTAGTTCCAACCACCCTGCCCTGGGCAGGGACACTTTCTGCTAGATCAGATTGCTCAGAGCACCATCCACCACTTGTCAGGTTGGAACTAGTCTATAATTTGTGGAATGTTAAGGGCAAGTCTGGTCCCAAGACTGAGGAGTTTGGGGTCAGTTATTTGATCCCCAGAGGTATATATGTCAGAAATCTTGTTAGAATATAGGTATCAATACTTTCTTCTCATCCTGGGGGCTTATTTTCATAAATCCACATTTCTGCCAGGAGATTTAAATACCCAATTTTTCTTTGCCCATTGAAATTCATTATAGTATATTTTCAGTAAAATACACGGCATAATGTATGTTTTGGGTTTTTTAGTAGTTACTGTAATTACTCCCCAGCCACAGGCTCAGAGCAGGTGATTAGAGTGAGCATAAACAATGGATGTTTAAATGTCCTTTAGCTGTTGGGAAAAGGCAGACAGACATTTCTGTGGTACCACATGATGGCAGAATTTGCTGGACCTAACCAGTGAACAAATCTGACATGTCTCTTCAGTGACGCTGCCCTGGATATTGCTTCTGCCATTTCTGTTTCAGTAACATTTTTTGAGACTGTCAAAAATCAATGCTTTGATTCTCGAAGTTAAATATACTTTTGGAGATAATTGATCAGTACTGGAGAGTTCCTCTTTTTTTATTTTTTGGTTAACAAAAGCTAGAACTTAAAAATTAAAAAAAAAAAACAAAAACAAACACAAACCAACATCCTCTAACCGGTTTGGATTCGGTATTATGGCTCCTTATCAACACTGGAGGCAGATGTCTACATCCTCACATGGTGACGAGCTTAGCTTTTATGATCCATATGATGACCAGAATTTCCTGGAATATGCTGGACAAACAGGAAAATGCAGTACCAAGAAATCATGAGAATTCTTCTCTGCCTAATTTGCTTTTATGGACTGAAATTGAGTGTGGAAACTGGTTCATGACTGCCATCCAAACCTCCAGCATCTTACGAAAACTAATCAAAAACACCAAAGGAAGCAGCTTGCTAGTGGTAGAATTTCTGAAAGCACATCAGAAAGGTGCTTCAAAATAATTCTGACTCTTTTGAATATCAGGTGAAATCACTGTAGTCCTCAGAGGTGCTGCAGAAAGAGGAGACAGCAGAATTATTTTTCTTCACAACACATAATGACTTTTTCCCTTATGCTCTAGAAGGGTGATGTATAAATATTTGTTCCCTCTTTCTTTAACCTTGTGGTGACTTCTGCTAGAGTATCATCCATAAATAAGGAATTGGTCTTCATTTAATTTAATATCTAACCTTCAGGAGGTATGTTTTCTCACCCCTTGCAAATGGATATTAAAATATTTTGGCCTCTCAGCCTAGTGCATCCATGTTACCAGCATTGCAAGAGTACAGACACAAAAAGTATGTCAGGTTATTTTTGATGTATTTTCAGTACCTTATAATCATGGATGACTTCACATCAAATATCACAGACTTTTTTATAAGTGAAATAGAGCAATCTAAGAAACTTCAGAGGAGTGATTGGGATGCTTTTTATCAGAGACAATAATGTGACGACTAAAGAGATGATGAGCCCAGTAGTGCTACCAGCCAATATAAGAGTGAACAAGCTGCAGACAAGTGAGAGAGATACATACATCCAAAGCTGCAAAAGCACAACTGATCCATAGGCGGAGCATCAAAATAAGCCCTCAAGTGACTTCACATTCCTGGCACTACTGTAAGGAGTGTACTGGTGTCCTACTGATTAAACCCCAACTATTAATCCTCTTCTGTGTGTTCCTCCAGACTAATATTTTTCTTGTCCCCTTTTCTTGTCTTTGATTTTTATTTTTTTTTCCAATGTCCCCACTGTGGACACCACCACTTGGCTTTCCTGATAGAGATGTGAAACCACGTCTGCCTGTGGTCGATCATACCAGGCACTAATGAAGCTTAGCAAGCAGAACATCCAAAGTGGGGCATTAAGGCATCTCTTAGGTCACTCTCCTATTGTGCCTTCTTGAGAAGAATGGTGGTGGAAAATGTTGTTTAGGCATCTCTCTGGGTGCAAGGAGCTAAAGCACTAGAAAGACAGGTGACCAACTTCAGGAGATTAATGAGTCCTTGGTGGAGAAGTTGGATATAAACCTTGTTTATAAGGCAAGTTTGGAGGAAAATTACAGATGGAAGATGAGTGTTAAGCATTTTGAGGTAAATTGATATATTAAGAGTACTTCAGATGATGAAAGTAGCCAACACACTGAGGTCTGACTGCTTCAAAAGTCAGGGGAGTAACAAGGCAGTGGCAGGATTACAGCTTGGACAAATGGGGATGGAACAAGACTTCAGGGGATGGAGTAGTGCTGTGAGCAGCTTCCTTGGAAGAGAGAAAGGATTAATCACAGTAGACAATCTAGGATTTAGGAACAGTATTTCTTCTTCCAAGGAGACTTGGAGGGCTAGAAGGAGTAAGGGATAGGTAAAAGGTAAAGTTGAATGAGGAAGACCTTGTGCACAGGGCAGCCTCATCACACACGACTGTGCTGTGCTGGAAGGACCCCATGCCATTTGTTTCATGCTCACACCAAGGCAAGGAGTTGTTAATCTACACATATGTGGATCATATCGACTGTGCATAGCAAGGAGCAGAACATTGATACTTATAATTAATACTACTTAACATGTAAATTTATGCACAGAGCCAAAAATGTTGGGAATATATTTGAAGTTGATACTTCAAATATAGACAGAATGAAGTAAGGAAGAGGTAATGTTATCATATTTATGTGGGCTCATTATAGAAACATGTATTTTCATAAAGCATACATCAGAGGCCCAGGGAGAAGGCAGTATCTTAAAAAGATAAACATACCTTCAGCATGGTGTTCGATCCATGCTTTTATTTCTTTCCCCTCAGCCACTTACAGCCCACTAGAAATTGTCCTCATTAGAGTATCACTTGACAACATACCAAGTGGCTGGCTTACAACAATGGAAGCTAAAGTGTGTATCTTTAAATTAAATGAATACTGCCAAGTTGTTAAGATTATTTTATTAATACTTCTCAGTAAAAGGAGAACACAGCTAGGAGGTAGAAGTCTTAACATATAAGTGTTAGTGTCTGGAAACTGTACAGAACTATTTAGCCTATTAGTTTGTTAACCAGGTGCTCCTTGCACTTAACCTTATTTTCTAAACTCAGGCTGTGCCTAATACTTACCTGCAGATAATGAGGTAATGTTGTTAGATGTGGAGGACACCTACTTCTTTCTTGGACTTCTTCCATTTTCAAGCTTTGGTACTCTAACAGCTTGTCAGAGAAAGACATCTGGAATGTGATTGTTATTGGGAGATGGCTGAAAATGTCTGTTAGAGCATTTTTTGCTCAGAAATGGGGGATTTGTTCAAAATTTGTGGAAGGTATCTTATTTTCTTAGTTAAAAGCAGAATTCTTTGGAAGATGCAGCCTCCATTTCTCCCCAGTCTTTTTATGCCCTTGCTTTGGGGGCAGAGACTAGTTTTTGGGCTGAGAAATTTTAGCTTTAAATTTATAGTGATTTATAGTATGAACCTTTCTAAAAAGAGACAACACTTTACAAAAAGACACTGGTTAAATGTCTGTCTGCCCACAATGTACCCTTGGCCTTCATTACCATATGTAAGCATCTAGGAAACTTTCATGTTTTTCAGGACTTGTAGCCTGAACTTGCTTCACTTTATTTCACCATTTGTAAAATACATCATATTCTCATTTAATATAATTCTCATAATCTAATATAATTCTCATCTTTTCCAATCTGTAATTGTGCTCATTTTAGTCAGGGCTGAAAGAAGTCTCAGCACAACATCATAGCTGTTCTTTTCATCAGTCCAGCCCTTCTTCTGGCACATTGTGCTGCCTTTCCAAAAATACAGCTCTCTTCTGCTCCTCTTATGTGCCTGGAATAGTCTTTTCTTTTGTATGCAGCCTGAGCCCTGTAAACATGGACACAGCAGGAGTTCCTTTAATAAATTAGCTGTTAGCACATTCAAAACTTTTAAACGATGGGGTGTTTTGCTGCAGCAAGGGAGGAATTTTCATCAGATCAGAAGTTGTTATCACACTGTGAGTTACAGCTCAGGAAACTGCCACCAGTGTTATTAGCAGCAGATCCGTGGCATGCCAGGGGAACCCAGAGATTGATGCTTAACCCTTCCACTGCCCTTGTTTACTTAACTGGTCATCAAAATGAGTGTGAGCGAAATTCCTCCGTAGGCACTGTGCAGAGATTCAAAGAGTTTTCTCTAATAACAGTGGTCTCCAACCTAGAAATGCGAGCAATCAAAAGCGTTATTTTTAGTGCAATAACCTTTGGTACTGAGTCAGACCCAGCGGCAGGAGGTCAGCCTGGATACCCCATATCTGGTTTTATTTCCTTCCCTAATAATAGGCTTTGCAGAGCAGCTCTAAACAATGTGCCAGTTGCATTGGAGATGATGTAGTTGTTGGAAATAGATTCCTGCAAGATTAGAGGTGTGATCACAGTGCCTGACTCTTGAGACTCCTCTCAATAACAAGTCCTCTTATTGATTTCCCTTTATGTTGAGAAGTGAGGCAATCGGGGAGATGGATATAGATAAGCACTACTTAGATGAGGACTGGTTAGAGTCTGCTGAAAATCCCTTTGCTTTGGAAGAGAAAAATCCCGTTGCTTTCCAAGTTATTAATCTGTTTGTGATTACTTTATTAAAAATACTTCTGGCTGTTCTCATAGCATTGTCATTTATAGGTTTAACCACATAATCATCTCTTGATATTTGCTAGCTATTTTTGTTACCTCTTATTTATTTATACATTTTGCCATCAAAGACTGAAGTGATGCATTCAGATAATGGCCACAGGTAATTGCTTTAACAAGAGAGTCACCAGAGAAACTGCTGTTTTAATACCAGCCTGGGATGACCATTCCCTGTCAGACTGTAAGAAAAGCTGTGTCATATTAGGGTAAACCTCACCACTTTCAGGGAAAAACATGTAAATACCAAGCAGGCAGGAGTTTAGCAGCAGAAGACAGGAAAAAACCACAACTATTTCTTTGTAGACTATCCAGCTGTGTATTAGGTATAATATTCCTAGGAGTGGTCACCTCTGTAAATGGAAACAGACAGGGAAAATGCTGTATGCCTGCCTAACCTCTGCTCATGCTAATGAGAAAATCCTTGGCCTGGGTTCAGTCAGTGTTGCTGTTTTTCTTGGACGGCTCACTGGGCATCTTACATGGTATATAATGCACAATATCTGCCTAAATATGCTTTATGAAGTGTTTTGTGTATATCTGTTCTTAGAGATTTGGCATTGTCTGTTGGGCTTTTAAAGTATAGTCCTTGGAAAACAGCCCTCTTCCAAAAAAAACCACCAGAAAGCAGAGACCCAAACAGCCACCCAGCACACCAGCTTTGGTAATTCAATACCACCACCCATTCCTTTGCTGTTAAATTGATGCCTTTTGGCCCCTAAAATCATGAGCCAGACAAAAGAAGTAGCAAGGACCCCACAGCTTGAAAGCTGAAGCTATTTTGGCCTCTAACAAAAGCCTTTACTTTGAAAAAGAAAAGATATTTGTTAAACTACTTAAGGAGCTCATTTTCAGGCACTGAAGGCAGTTGAGATACAAAAAAATGAAAAATTAAAAAATTATGTTAAAACAAGCATGGCAAGACATTTTTTTTCTGTCAGGAAATTAAAAAGTAGTTTGTAGATGCTGGTTCTGATGCAGATTCAGTGCTGAAGAAGAATGCAGCCCAAGGGGCAAATCCTCCACCCTGCACATCAGGGACGATCTTCCAATTTAATGTGTGGTTCTGCCCTTTCCTGTTTCCACGCTTATGTGACGAGAATCAGGCCAGGGGCTGGGGGCGTGGGGAGGAGGGAGAATGTGGGGGGTGTGTTCTGCTACCTTTTATTATTGATTTCCCCAAATTAGAAGTCTCTTTCTAATAGAGAGGAGGCTTAAAAGCAATCAGTAGTGTTTATCTCACAAGATAGTAGTTCAAACTGCAGTGGAAAGTCCTGTAATTCACCCTTTCCCTTGTTACTGATCATCTCATTTAGTGCAGTGCTGCACAACAGCTCCAGGTTTTAATGCTGTAAATCCCTTAATTATGCACTCCCCAAATGTGTTAAAAATAATATAAAGGTGCTAGTCAGGCATTTCTGGCTTTATTTCCTTGCTCCAATACTCATGTTCTGTTTGCAACTCATTACAACTTAACTATGTAATTTGTATTGGAAAGATTTTTTTTTTTTGTTCATTTCACTTTATTATATTTCAGCAGAGCTTTGACATCCATTTAGTTATCTTTACTGCAGTTGTTTTATTATGAGATCAGATTGCCCGCTGTACATACATCACAATAACAACTAAGAGAAAATTTAGGCCATCTTGCTTCCTTTTGATGAGCTGCTGTAGCCTGGCTTCCCAGGAGAGAAAAAAAGAAAGAGAAAAAGAAAAAGAAAAAGATAAAAAGGAAAGAGAAGAAAAGAAAAGAAAACAAAAGAAAACAAAAGAAAAGAAAAAGGGTTTTAAAAAATCAATCAAAATAGCTCAGAATTAAGGCAGGTTGAACCTTTTAAATAAACACAATGTGAACATAAAGGAAGTAGATGGTTCTGAAAGTTATGATGGGGTAAAAAACCCATAAAATCTCCTAAAAATTGTGATTGGTATATTTGTCTTATTTCAACTGAGATTACGTTTTTGTTGTTCTGATTGAAAACATTTTCAATGGCTACTTTCTGCAGCTTTCAGGCTCCAAAACCTGTCTGTGGCTGCACTGTTTATTGAAAAACAACCTTTTCTTTTCAAATTGTACTGATATTCACTGAAGGAATCCTGTCTGCAACACCTCCCGACTCACCAGCTCACATCATGGACCCTCAAATCAACCAACTCACGCTCACAGGAGTTGGCAACAGGCAATATGATTTAAGTAATTAACTTTCCAGATAAACACTGATAACAGGTCAGGTTGAAACCTTATATAAATAATGCCCCACAAAGACTTCCAAGGCTACAGGTAAGATCCTCTCAAGATTATTTTTGAGTTTTCTTGAGCCTTTCTTCATAGTGAAGGAAAGGTTAGGATAGTGATAGCTTTGTGACTGGGATCTCCAGCCAACTGGAGCTCCTTGGCTTGCTCCATGCCTGGCAGCATTGCAGCAGCAGGTCCTTCGTTTCACTGGGATTATTCCCCAGTGTAGCATTCCAGGTTCCTGTGAAAGAGCTCTGCAGGGAAATGAAGCCTAGAAACACAGATCCAAGTGGCAGTACATCCTGCGGCACATGGCAAGGAAAGTGCAGCAGAAAAAAAGTTTGTTTCCAGAGCTGTTCCTTCTGCTGCTGCTTCAAATTATCGGAGCCACTTCTTTGATGCTCCAGGAGAAAATGACCCATTCTAGAAAAATATGCTGCCTCCCTTTTCAGCACAGTAGAGAAAATATCCATTCAGAGACATTTATATACAGCTAATGGCAGGAGAGATGTGACCCCTCTTCAATGGAGGCAGAAGTGCTCAATAGTCATCACAGGTGGACCTGGCCCAAGTCCCCTCACAGTTAAAGAAGCCCAACTCAGTTCAGTGTGAACAGGTCAAAACCAGAGCAACCTTGCAAATTATACTGAGGAGTTTCAACCAGGTTGCCTGCCTCTGTTTTGGTGCTTTTCTGGTGTTCCTCAACTTCCGAAGAATGGATAGTGCAGTCTTACTGTTACCAGCTCTTGTGATATTTGATGTTTCTCTGAAAGCTTGAGCTTTGAAGGCTTACAAGACAAAGATTTTTTTTCAAGCTATTTTATGAGTGCTTTTAATATGTTCTAGTCTTTCAGAGCTGGAAAACACAGGTGAAAGCTGACCTGAGTTCCTAAAAGCTCAGAAATGACAAGGCAGAAGAGATGCCTACATTTATTAGCTTGTGAAATGCTGTGATTTTTTAAGCTGTCATCATGATTTAGGCTGTAAATATGGTGTTTACAGCCACAGTATGTTTTTAGTTCTGCAGGCAGCATAAGGCAGTATGAACAGAATGCTGTGTTAGTCTCACAGAAGTTCAATCACTCCAACAGAATTTCTTAGCAGGCAGAGTTGCCTTCTGAGGAGGAAGATGTCATCTTCATCCTGCACAGTAATTGAAAAATAATGAAAGTCTTCCTCCCCCAGGATAGCATCATCTTGCCATTGATCAAGAGGCAGTTCAAACCATCAGATGACATTCCTTGAAAGCTGGTATTTTTAGAGATGTCACATTTGAAATGTTACAGTTATAGGACTTCCATTATATGTATTACAAATCCACATTTTAGAGAGTTGTAATTTAACCATATACAGTTACTGTGCTTTGGAAAGTGGCATGAAAATCACATCCCTGTTTTTATAAGCCAGATATTTTTATAAGAGAAGATATTTGAGAAAACTGATTTGACTTTTCAGAGATTTAGACATGTTCAAGTTATCTCTCAGCACATTAGACTTACAGAAGTGAAATTTGAGGGAGCTACCAGACACTAGAATGTGGAGCTTTGGGTGGGTGTGACATGATCCACAGCAAGTAATAATTGGGTTTTGAAAATGATAAATAATGTAAATGCAGGGACATGCTGTGTGGGTTTTAACATGGGACTACTGAACATTGGAGTCAGAAGCTAAATCAGTTGGAGTTGTCTCCAAGATCAGCTTTGTGAATGCTCCATGCGTACTTGCCCAAGAAATCAGAAGTAACAAATCTGCAAGGAGCTGCTTGAGTCCATAGGTGTTGCAGTCATGTCCTCACTGTGTGATGTGGAAAAGGGCCACAAATTACCCTTTCTGTGAGATCAAGCTGTCCTCTGCTCAAGGTTGCAGAGAACTGGGAATAGGTTGGAGTTATTGAAAAGAGGTGCCAGGTAGACTCACGTCTGTTCTGGGAGTTGGTTGTTGGAACTGAAATGCTTTATCTACTGCATTTTGCATGAGATAAGCTTTTATTCTTTCTTTTGTTCCCCCTCCACCTGCAGCAGATTTACAGCCAGTGTAAAGTGTTACATAAGTCTGTAGCTTATTATTATTGAATAATGTATATATCTGGAATCCTGACAGTGTCATATGGATTTTTTTAACACCAAATATTACTGAACCTTTGGAGCAACTGCATGAAAGGAAAGTGCCAGGTAAGAGGCTTTGCTGTTGGAAATTGCTGTAGCCCTCCAGGAGCCACACTGACATGCCCAGCCCACTCTGTCACAGCAGCTCACTCTACTCTGCCTTCCCTGCTCTTTCTCTATTTCTGTCTAGCTAAAATGAGATAAAGATGTTGCTTTGTGAGTGGGAAAGACTGAGAGCTCACCATGGAGCCAGGCAGAGTTAGAGCAGGAGCTGAGCAATGTTTTGACAGGCTTGGGTTACCCTTCGCTTTGAGCATGGGGCTCCCCAAAGCTCAGCTTGGCCGTGCAGGTCCTGCACAGCCACATGATGCTGGGAGCTAGTGTGGGATCTCACTGTGTTTACCTTACGGATAGCTGCCCCCGGAAAGGTTTGTAAGCTGACACTGTAAACCCTGTAAAAGGTTTCATCTGTTCAAAGCCAGTCAGTTGAAATATCCTTCCTTTCTTTTCTTTCTTTTTAAAAAACTTCAAATGAATTTCTCTGTTTCAAGTGGAGCAAATCAGTCCAAACTTCATAGAGCAATGTTGACCACATCAGATATTTCCCACTCTTGTTTTCCTTTCTCCATTAATTGAAGAATAGAAAATGATGCTGAATAAATATACCTATCAGTTATCAGTTAGTGTGTTACAGACAAGGTTCTTTAAAACTCTTTAAATCTGAACATCCAGAAAGACTTTTACCAGAGAAATTCTTGGCTAGGTTAATCCCACAGACTAATTTATATTATGGATAGGCATGTGTTTAAACAAATACAAAGCATGGGTAAAACATCTCCTGATTTGAGAGCTATAACAAGGACAGAGTGTATAAGAGGTCAGCTGGAAACATGGGGCTGACCTGTTCACAGGTGGTACTCAGGCCAGCTGTAAGTCATCACTGTTCCTGTTAACTAATCAGGAGAATGATGTCGTTTCATTGTTTTCTGGTTATTTTAGAGTTTCCCCTGCGAATGTGATCATGGAGAAGCAATTTTGTGCAAGGCAGGGCTTATTTTTTTCGAGACAGATGCAACAGATGTGCTTGTAGGTACAAAACATGACCCTTGTGAAAGCTCCCTGAGCTCTCGTTTGGGAAGGATAACTCATGGTCATAGCATCTCCTCAGTCACAAAGGATAGAGAGGGGGAAAAACAAAGCCCAATCAGAGGGGGATTAGAGGGAAGCAAATCACAGCGATGATAGGGATAGATAATGATGATACCATCAAGTTCTTACATAATGCTTTTCACTAGGAGGTCAGAAAATAATCTGAGATCTACAGCTCTCACAAAGATGAAAGGGAATCCCAATCCTATGTTATATCCATTACACCTGTTGCATCTTGTACAGGTTAAAGAGAAGGAGTTAAATCACGGCTAACATTAGAGAGCCACTCTTCAAAAATATTTTATGCAAATGAGGAGAATGCAATAAAGTGTTTGCAGTCTCTCTATACAATATTAATTACAGAGTTTTGAAGGCACTGTATACCTGGTATATATTGTGAAGGACTCAGTAATGAATGCATTGCAGAAAATTTCCAGCTGGAATCCAAACAGGACCATTTAAAGATGTTTTACTGAAACAGAAGTGCCAAATCTCTAGATTAGGTTTTGGCAGTGGACCAAAAATACATTCCACAAGAAGTGATTATTACGTATGATTCATACAGTGCGTCCACATGAGTGAATATAATACTGCTTTGCTCTCAGTGCTCAAAGTGCTTTTACATTTTCAAAGTGCTGTGCACACATTAGTTAATTAATGGAATAAAATAAGTTACATTTTTGTGCATTTAGCATTGACATTTTGACAATAAATGGTTTTGGAGACTTTATATGCATCAGTGCATTTGAGCAGCTTGTATAAATTGTGCTGATGTTCTCAATTGTATTTGAGCAGCATCTTAGTAATTTAGATGCATTTTACCTTATGATGAGCAGATAGAGCAAAGGTTATCTGTGGATAGCAACATACCATAAATAAGGCAACTTCTTGTCCTTTCTAATAAATCATAAATCTGCTCACTTGCTCATGCTCTGTAATCCGTAGCAGAACTGAACGCACTGGTAGAAGTCAAAATCCACTAAGAGCCATCATTAGTATTCTAACTGCAGAAACAGAGCTCCATCCAGAAGATGGATTTTGTGAAATTGGTATACCCAATGTTAGGCATAGAGACTTAGTAAAGTGCTGGAACATCTGCTGGCTATTTTCAGAGGACTGTCAGCCTATTACCATCTATTAAAATTAATTTTAAAGTGATCCCATAGAGATGAATCTCATTTTTCTCTTTTCAATCCTTACGAAAAGTGTTGGCATACTGTCGATATTTATATCCCATTGGTTGTTTTTTTTTCTAAACAACCTATATTAGAGTTGCAATATCCTCTGTGGAAGGCTCCTATCAATCGTATCAGGCTGGCTTAATGACCTTTCACATGAGGACATTTTGGCTGGATTGCTGTCCCAGCTCACAGTGCCAAATCTTTAATGGTATCTGCTCTCAAGCACAAATCTTCCTTACTGGTCCCAGCCTCTCACAGCTACAGACATCCCAAAAGCAGGCTCTGAAGTGCAGCCATTCCACGAGTTGACCCAGTCACCAGCTCAGGTTCTAGAGTTTTTGGGAATAAGTATTTTACATCCAATTTGCCGGACTTGCTGCTCATTATTCCTCCTGACCTCCCTTCTGAGCAGCAAGAAACATGCATAGGTTGCATTTAGATCCCGCAGACTCCTGGCATGGATTCTTTCAGGATGCTGGGAATCAAGCACTGCAAAATCTTACGAAAATAGCTCATCATTCTACAGTCACTCTTTAACAAAAACAGCATTATTTTGTTGATGGGTGTACCCAAATAGGGTGTACCTCTAGACATACAGTAAGCAAATGATCCTGAGTTGATCACATTAGGAAGAGACACTGGAGTGAGCATCCTGGGCATGGAAGTGTTTTTTCTAGCAGTACTGTAAATTTAACAGCATCCTCTTTTGTCTGGTTCTGTCTTTTTCTGGTGGCAAAAAGATTATCTCCAGCATTAGAATGAGACACATACACTATTTAAGAAAATCAGCCTTTGTCCTTGGAAAATGGTCTTTAATATCTTGCATTAATTAGTTTAATTTGGTCTCTAAATGACAAATAACTAAATCATAAAACATTTTCTTCAAGGAGAGGGATAAGGTAATATTTACATAAACAAGATTCAGTACAGGTTTTAGTAAGAGCAATGGTTTCAGGGCTTTTAAAGTTTAAAGTTATGTCATGTGGCCTTTATTCTTGGGAAAGCAGGTCTGTTACCCCTTCACTTTGATTCCACTACAGGAATTTTAATCACCTCATTGGGTAGGAATTAATAACTTTCTATACTAGTGTTATCTCTACCCATGCTCTTCCTCAAACAGAGGCTATATTGAGGTGCCAGGAGAATTTGCAGTACATTGCTGCTAATATAGGTTAGGTGAGCACTTTTCATCCCCTAAAAGTGCAGCTTTTCTGACATCTGTTGAATTTTTGGAAACCTAGATGTAGTCAGACAAAATTGGTATCCAAGTGCTGCTGTCATCTTCCCAGCAGGGTGCGAAACATTTGGTTGCACTGATCCAAAACCTGTGTGAAATTATCAGCCTTTGGATAAAGAGGACAAATGTGAACATTAACGGAGGCTGAAGGCGAGAAAGATAAAAGAAGTGATAGCAAACAAGGGAAATAGTCAGTGGGAGTTTTCTTCTGGACTGCTCTCATTTACATTAGGTTTGAGGGACTTCATCAAATCATGTATTTTGAAAAGCTTTCTGAGGTGAAACTTTCTGGGTTTTAGATGCTTATATAATTTTGTATGCAGGAGTCATCTGTTCCCTTTAGATGAAAATACCTTAAAAAGTTGAATTTTAAACCAACTTTGTAAGATCCAGCCAGACTTTTTTCCTTTGTCAATAATTTAGAAAATAACATGAAAAGGGGCTGGGAAGTATCCCAGCCCCTGAGGTGAGGTGAAACCTTTGCTCAACCTCAGTGAGAAAATTGTTGCCGAGTTTAGCATGACTGCTATTTTACCCTGCCTGTAACAGTGCACTTAAAAAGTTGTTTAAGCCATCTTCCAGGAATTGTTTCTCCTGCCCTTTCTCTGCAGTTCAACTATTGTGCACCCTTCAGGAGCCTCAGCAACAGCAGTAGGGAGCTTTGCTTTCCATGACAATGGATCCCCATGGCTCTTCCTGCTGGTTCCCAGGTCGTGTGGTTCTGCCTCCTCCTGGCACTGGCTCTAGCATCCAAATTTAAATTACTCGTAATTTAGGTGCTGGAACAGTTTGCCCAGAGAAACTGTGAATGTCCCATTCCTGGAAGTATTCAAGGAAAGGCTGGATGGGGCCCTCAGCAACCTCATCTAGTGGGAGACCTCCCTGTCCATGGCAGGGGGATTTGAACTAGATGATGTTTAGGGTCCCTTCTGACCCAAACCTGTGATTGTTCTATTCTCATACCTGTCTGAAGGGTAGGAGGTACCATTACTTGGTCTCTCTGTGTGGTTTTAAGTCCTGGGGCTGTTTTGTATTCCAAATCTTCCAGCAGCCACTAGGATAATGGCAAGGAGGTGATCACATTTCTGTGTTCAAGCATATTTTGGTTTTTAAGTGGTGGAGTCTGAGCAAGTAGTGCTGATTCTCCTGCTGCCCCTGGGAAGGAGTGGGAATTTTATTGGTAGATATTATGAGGTACTACAACAAAACTGGTAAAAAACATCAAAAACATGAGAATTTTCCAAAGTGACACCTTAATCCAGCAAAGAGCTGGAGCACGACACTCTTGGGAATTAGTTTACCACAGGTTCAATGCACAGACAGGTTTAGGATGCTCATAATCATAGGGAACTTTGGGGTATTTAAGTCCAAGTTGTACTAAAAAAGTACTGAAAAACTGATGTTGTAAGGTAAAATGTGATGCAAAAACTTGGCTTATGGGATCACAACACCCTGCTTAATTGTATGCCACAATTCCATCTTATTCAGTGGAGCTCCACAATGAGGATATAATAACTCTAAGTAAGCTCATGATTTATCTCCTCTAAAAGGCATGGTTGTTGTAAAACTGCCTATCAGATATTTTCAGAGTACTATCCTTCACAAGCCCTTATTTAACGCAGTTATATTTGCATGCACACCCTCTCTTCCCATTTGCCATTTGTCACTGAGATAGCAAATTACATTCATCAGAATCCATTCATTCCCCCGGTTTCGCTGAATACAGGATTATCTTGGCTGTGTCAGCTGCCCTGTGACTGGGAACTGTGAAAAATGGAGGTCGCCTTCAGATATTCCAAACATGTATCTTCAAAGGACAGTAGGTATTAAACTGGAAAAGATTAATGGGCTTTATGTCATCGTGTTTGTGTGGCATAAAAGTGAATTGTGCAGATTGATGGATATCTTGGTAAAAACAAATGCATTCTTAAACTACTCTCCTGGCCCTTCCCTGACAAGTTTTAGTGACCATCAAAAGAAATATACTGAGACATTCCCTTAAATCCTAGGCTGGTTTTACAGGTTTTTTCACCTTTAGGAAAATGAAAAACTTTTCGTAGTTGAGAACAAAACCACATGTGGACTATTAAGGACTGGTTATTTTATAGCCTGTCTGTGTTTATATTAGCACTACAGGACTGTCACATCTTATTTGTCATATAATTGTGTAGTGTATAAGTAACTGGAACATACACAAATGGCCAACAACAGAATTGTGAATTCCTCTGAAAATGCTGTTATAATTTCCTGTTTGAGATCCAGGCTGGTTCTTTAGGATAACCATTCTGCTTGTCAGGGAGATGCTTTGTCCACACACAAAAAAAAAGTAACAGCTCAGCACAAAGAAGGCCAAAAGGGAAACCTCTACCTGCCCTTGAATAATACACTGTATTTACAAAGTGTTGAAGATATTCACAGAGTGAATTCTCTGACAAAGAATAAGTAACTTTTAAAAAACAATCAATGTATAAGGGAAAAACAGTTATCAGTATTGATTCACACAATATATGATTGCATTGAAAAGATATTTCCACCAGAGGAAAAGCAGTGGTGAGAAAAGTGCAGTGAAGCTTGTGAACTTTGCATGGGACCATTGATGGGATTTTTTTTTTTTTAAATCTGTAGCATCTTTGGTCAAAAGAGAACAGGAGAAAAAAACCCAGGGTCCTAGTCTATTTCTGCTGTTCTTGTTTCTCTGTGACCTTGGGCACATCAAATCTTTACTTGGCAGCAGGGATCTATCAGAATGATCACAAAACTGGAATGCTTGACCTGTGCTTGAGAACTGTGGGTAAAAGTGGTTCTCCACTGGGAAGTTTTATGGGTTTTAATATGTTTCAGTTATGTGGAGAAAGGCTTGGGCCATGGTGCTAACTGCACTGGTGTGTCTGGTACCTGTGTGATACTGGGAGTATCAACAGCCCTCAGCTGTTGAATATGAGCAGACCTGTAGGAACAGGCACAAAGGACAGGGAGAGACATTCTGGCCATATTTTGAATTTTTACTGAGTTTCACTGTTAAGTGTGTTGCTACTACATTTTGGTTTAGAGGCAGAGATTGCTTCAAAGTCTTATGTACTAGGATGTTGTTTGTATTAAAATTTTAAACTGATAAAAAATATCTGGTGGGGTTTTTGTTGTTTTTGTTTTGTTTTGTGGGGTTTTTAAGTTGTCATTGGACTTTTAATTATCTTTCACTCCAAGCTAAGTATGTGTTCCATCATGAAGCAGGATATTAAAGCACTAATAATAACTTTCTGTTTCTGTTTTTTAACTACACTAGGACCACCACAGAAATGATTCCACTCTGTGATAAGCATAAATAATTTTATAATCCATACGGTTTTTATTATTCTTTTCTTCCATGGCTAAGTAATGTGATGGTTTAAGTAGGAGTTGCTTCTTCACACCTAGTCCTCCACAGATATTTGCTCTTGATGTGATATCACAACGCTCCATTAATACCATTACTTGCAAGACATTTGCAGTAATGTGGATTTTTATTTAGGCTTTTGCTTTGGATTCCAAAGAATCTCAAAATTCAAATCCATGAAAGCCAAAGAGCAGTGTCCTGAGAGAGTACATTTCTCCCTGAATTGAAGGGTAATCCAGAGATGTCCTGCTTGCCTGAAGCTGGGCTCATTTGGATGATTGCAAGGTCAAGTAAACACGGGGTGTTTTGGCTCAGGTCTGAAGTGGATTTGAAGCTGCGCCAAAAGAAAAGCTCTTAAGGCTAGGTGAATAGCTTTGTGAACATCATCACACAGTTCATTGATTGTCAAATTCACCGTATCACCAGTCTGACACCTCTGCCCTGCTTAAATCTTGTTCCGAGGATGGAGGCAGCACCAAAGCTTCCTATTTGCCATAAATACGTGACTGAAGTTGTTTTTGAGAGTAATTCTGCAATCATAGACCATGATGTCATGCCAAAAGGAGCAGACAGTCAGCTAGGCTTTATGCTCTAATGGTTTCTGTGAAATTAGTAATAATACCAGGAGGCTGAATTTTAGTTTACAGTGCTATGGAATGAGTAGTTTTTATAGGGCCTGAAGCATTCAACTTCAGAAAGTGTGTGAAAACTGCTGACCTCAACCCCACTGGTTTCCAAGCGGAGATGCAGTCCTCTCTGCTCTGTTTGGTCAGACAGGCTATCTGGACAGCTGGCCAGATGTTCATGGTGCTCAGGAAAGGTAGCATCTCTGGCAAAGTGGGTCACAGCTGCTGGGAGGTATATGGCAGATGCCTGTGTTTTTCTACAAAGCTGATATTTCCATCTGTTGGTTACAATAGAATTACCAGAGGATCAGATCAGGCAGAGGGTAGGCTGAAGGGGAGACTGTCAGCATCAAGAGAGAGCATCATCTACCAGTTCTTTAGCGGGGCAGAAAGAGATGTTGGTCTCTGTACTTCTGTATGTAGTCAGTTCAATGCATCAGCTCAGTTACAGGCAGAGAGGAGCTCTGTCAGAAAAACAGAAAAGAAAGAGGTGACAAATAGGGTCCCTAAAGGTAAGCAAGAGAGATATACGGACTTAAGAACAGAAAACTGAGCCCTTGTCACAGAAATAGAAGAGATTTCACATCATGTGCAGGGACCAGTTAGAGCACTCCTAATCTGGTCCTAGAGTGCATTAAAAATCTCTTGCTCCTTACTCTGTGCTTCTCACAGCTGATATTTTTATTCTGTGAGAGCATGCCATGGAAACCTGACTTAGATTGCTTTGTTCTCACTGGTCTCTACAAGGGAAGTTTTGCCAGGCAATGAAAGCTAATAGGGTTGCCCATGCAGTCATGGTCCAAACAAAGGAAAATGTTCAGTATTGCTGCATCATAGAAAGCTTTGGATTGGGAGGGGCCTTACAGACCATCTCATTCCAAACCCCCTGCCATGGGCAAGGACATGTTTTACTAGACCAGGTTGCTCAAAGCCCCATACAACTTTAGGTTGTTCAGGGCTCCTTTCTTACAGGCAATGGAGTCGAGGCATATTGATGGGTTCAGGCAGCTCTGAACTATAACTGTTAAGGATATCTTTGAGAATGTATGTAACATTTAGGGCAATGAAATATCTCTATCAGAAGAACTTGAATTCTTGAGGAGGCAAATGTTCTGTCTCATGCCACAGAATATAGGTGCCGATGCAAGCATGCTGAAGTCAATTAAAAAAATCTCTGGTTTGCTTCACTGAGTTTTAAATTAAATCCATGGAATTTTGATAAACTAAAAATGTTTCAGCAAGCTTCTGGTGTTCACTGTTGCCTTATGACAGTAGGTCCTGATGGGATCAGGCAGGGATGTTTCATGAAAAGGATTTTCTACATCTACAAAGAGCAAAAAGCTACTTCCTTCTCTTTGTTATTTATTATCACTCATTTGATTTGGGATTGGGAAACAATTTTTGCAAGTTCTCATTGTTTTTCTATTGCGTATTTTCTGGTAAGATTTAAGTGATGATTAAACTTTTATGTCACATATAACAAGCAGTCACTTCCTGCTAGGTAAATGTCCTTGTACTGGAGACATGCATGAAATACTTGAGAGTGCTGAAACGCAGTTGGGTTTGTTTGCAAGCTGTTATTTTGTTAGGACACAGGGTGGCAATGACATGGAAACACTCACTATATGAAATAGTCTAGAATGCCTTCTGATCAGTGTTTTTCTTCAGATCTATGTATGATATATCCAGCTTGGCACTTGTGTATACATACAGCTATACCTATGACAGCATTTGACATGTCCTGTGGATTGTGCTTGGCAATAACTCTTTGAAGCAATGCATAAGTGCACAGCTAGGTATTCCTGTCCCCTAGACAGACAGGGAAATGAAGCGAGGGGAATCACAAAACCTGCCCAAGGCCATTGCAAAAGAGCTGAGATAAAAACATAGATATTTTTGATGCTAAAATACATGGAGCATCACAGACAGGCTTGGGTTGGAAGGGACCTAAAAGTTCATCTCGTTCCAACCCCCTTGCCATGGCCAGGGACACCTTCTACTAGACCAAGTTGCTCAGAGCCCCATCCAACCTGGCCTTAAACACTTCCAGGGATGGGACATCCCCGCTTCTCTGGGCAACCTGTGCCAGGGCCTTACCACCCTCATAGTAAGGAATTTCTTCCTAATGTCTAATTGTAATATCTTCTCTTTTAGTTTAAAACCATACTCCCTTGTCCTATCTCTATATATCCATGTAAGGAGTCACTCTCTGTCTTTTTAATATAGATACAGCTGTAGATTATAAATTCCTACTCCAGCAGCAGCTCCATGCAGAGATGTGCATGTAAACATGCAGTGTCCTGCCACATGCTGCAGTAGAGGGCAGGGTCCTTTAGTACGAGTTTAAGGGACCCTCAGCAGCTTTCCATCATTCCTGTGCATGTCCCTCAGCACCCACCTGCCCAGCCTTCCATGGAGCTCTCATAGATTGTCAGTGGTCTGTGAGTGAATTCACCCAAAGTGCAGCAACTCACCAATAAATTGAAAGCTCACATGTAAAGTGTTCTCAAAGTCACCAACTAACAAAACCCCAAAGATCAAAAACCAAGAGGAAATATTTTTGCCACTTTCTTTGCACTAAGGTCAGTGTTGCTGCTATTAGACCAACTGTGCTTTTATACCCAGTGGAGGGGTTTTCAGTTCATGAGATACGGCTGTATCCTTCTAAAACTCTGCTGTTAGGGTCCATTCTACGGCAAAAAATGTGTTCAAGACCAGTCTGAATGGGGCTTGGAGGAATCAGATCTAGTGGAATGTGTTCTTGTCCATGATGGGGGGATTGGAACTGGACAATCTTTAAGGTCCCTTCCAACCCAAATCGTTCTGTGATTCTAAAAGAATAGCCTGAGTCCTGTAAGCCTTGAAGAAGTTTACTAATTCTTATCAAGTGCTGCCAACAAAACCACCTGGAAGCTATCCCCATCAAAATTAAATAAAGCCTGGTAAGGAGAGCAGGGCCCAAGGTAAAAAAAACCAATCAAATGTACTCACAGCCTTGAGCTTTGAAGGTGCCTACTAAGTGAACAGCTCATACATTCTAACTCCCTTCTTCCTGTGCTGCAGTGCTCTTGATTTTGGGGTTCTTTGAGCCACCTATTCATAGCTGCAAAGTGAGTGGAATTTAATCAGGCTCTGACAGGGAATGGTTGATTTTAATACCAGCCTTCAAAAAAGAGCTGTCAATCAGGGACGAGCTTTAATACCTTCAACCTGGAGCTCCTTTACACTTCTGCTGCAGTTGAGTGGTGCTTGGTTAGCAGTGGAGGATCTGGGCATCTGCAAAAGGCCCTGGGGGTTATCTGGGCGCTATTGGGGGAGTCCATGGGGGCTATTCCTTGCCCTCTCTAAAGGGGTGGTGTGACACTCTAATGAAGCTGGCATTTCCAGGCCACGTGAGAGGAGAGATTTCCTTGCTGAATAAGGAGCGGCTTTCCTAACTGCACATCCCAAAAATCCTGCTGAGCTTTTGTGGGCGAGCAGGCAAAATAGGTTAATAGTCACTTGGATTAAACCTTCCCTTATTGTGGCTGGAATGGGCATAGTGAGGACAAGGGTTACTTTCCCTACCTAATCTCAAGTTATTTTAGCTGGGGATGTTAGATAAAATAGTCAGTGACAGGCAGAATGATAGAATAGGGTTTAATTTCAGATTTACTATCTGCCAACACATGCCATTCAATCAGATAAACACAGGATTTCAGCTGTCATCACAATATCTTATGCATACTTAGAAATGGAGCAGTTTTTCTCACACCAAGAAGAAATGGAACAGGTTTATATATAGGATGTGTACAGTCAGGAGGCTAGAAATTTTGAAATAGTCTGCCATTTCTAGAGAGATTCCCTATTTTTAAATTAAGGAATTATATTAGAAGTAGTAGAAATTCTCATGGAAAAGTTTTATCATTGTCAGCTGCACCAAATGAATAAATAAAAGGGAACACCTTGAGAAGCTGGACTATATAGAATGAGCTAAATGTCTGTAGGATTTTCAGCATAGAATAGAGACTGTGTAGAGACTCAGAAACTTTTCTGTGTGGGAATATCCTTCCTCCTCTGCTTTATACATTGCTGTCCTTGCTCTTTTGTCTGTTCTGGTTCATTGGGCCTATCACTTTTAATGCTTGAAAGTCTGCAAGGCAGAGATGGAAGATGACAATCTAGCAACACCCCAGCAATATCTTAATCCAGTTTTCACAAGAAATGTAATTTAAGCACTTGCTGATTAAAGCCTCCCTCCTGAAAACACCCAACTTAGGCAGAATCATAGAATGGTTTGGATTGGTAGGGACCTTAATGATCATGTTAGGTAAAACATATCGCTTCTTGGCAATGATGCTTTACATTATGAATTTGTGAGTATGGAGATGAGTATGGCTTTTTGGCTTGAGCACATAACTCGTATTTGAGGTTTTTTATTATATCCCTTTTGAAGAGTAGCTGATGCCATGGTCCAGCATATTTTTAAGGTCCAGCCAGGTTTGTTTACAAGGGATGCACAGAATAGCTTGGCTCTGTAAGCATCATATGAGCAGACAGCAGCAGGCAGTTTTCTTGCTGACAGATCTGCCAGTAGGCTTCCCTGCTCTGCCCTGCTGCCTTCTCTCCTGCTCACAAGCCTCCTTCTTCCTTAACACCGACGTAGCTTGTACCTTCAGTCTCATAGAGTGCCATGGAATCAGTAAGTTGGAGAAGATCTCCAAGGTCTTCAAGTTCAACCTTTGAGTGAATTCCACCTTTCCCACTAAACCATATTGCAAAGTGCCACATCTACTCATTTTTTGATCATTTCCAGGGATGGGAACTCCATCACATCCCTGGGGAACCTGTTCTAGTGCTTAACTGCTCTTTCAATGAAGAAATTTTTCCAGATATCGAACCTGAACCTCCCCTGGTGCAACTTGAGGCCATTACCCCTTGTATCATTGCTAGTTGTGATATTACCTACCTAGTCTGATCATTAAAGTTTTGTCATCACCTTTGGTTCTGAGATGTCCTTGTTAGTAGCTGCTGGTATTTTCCAGCATAACCAGTGCTTGCCTGCTCTCATCCCCTTCTTTATTCTACTGGGCTGCTCCAAAGTGAGCTCAAAAATGATGTCCTGAGCTATTCAGCGTAACAGTCTCTTTGAAGCCAAGGCTTGGACTTCACTTCTAAGACCAGCTCTAGCAAAAAGACAGCATTTTCTACTGAAGATAAGGGAAAGAATTCACATCTTGAGAGCATTCCTCTCACCATTTCCCTGCAGGGGGAGGCTTATGATTTTTCTAGCACATGCAAAGGCACTCTTGAGTAGTTCTGCTATGACAGATTGTCTTATTGCCCATGGAGAGACCAGGACAGCATAAGATGCCAAATTTCCTATTGCTTGGGCTTCATCCCTTTGTGGTTAAGCTCTTATGCACTTCGGAGAAAAAGATGATTGCTGGGTTTTGGCTAGAGGCATTTTGTGCTGGGAAATGGAAGCAAATAACACAAAGGAATCGCAAGGCTGAAGTCCAGTCTGGGTGTTTTTCAGCCTTAAAGGCTTTAGATTTCTGGGTTTTGCTTTGTTTAGCTTTTTTTTATTATTATTTTTGATCTATTTCAGAAAAGCTTTTCACATACAGTGATCTCCCAAAGAATGTATTTGAACTCCTTGGTGGGTGGTGCATACATTATAGGCTGTGGTTTCATTGATATGCTCAGCCTTGCTAAGTAGATGGCATATTAAATGTTTTATTTACCCTGTGTGCTACCTGTCATCTAATCAGCTTTTGTGTTTCTGCTGCATTCTGTTTGCATTATAGTGAGAATAAGTGGTTTCATGTAAATTAAAACCACATGAAACCTTTTAAAGCCATTTTAAAATACTAAATGGGTTTGCAAATAGGTTTGTCAGACAAGGATTGGAAAAAGAGCTCTTTGCTTACCCATTTACTCTTCTATATGCTTATTAGAAGTCCCCATGTGACTTTTCTGTCAAACGTTGCATCCCAGTTCTCATCTGGAATGCCAAAGTCATTTATACTGTGCTCAAGAGCAGTTTGCCTAAACAGGAGGCAGTTAACAAAGAATACAGTTGTGAGCTGCGATTGCAAAGGTTATTTTATAAATTACAACACAGACGTACAACAAAGTCAAGACTTGCAGCCCTGTTTTCATGTTTGCCTGGAGCAGAAAAGCATGTTGGCTTAAAAGTTTCTTTGCCTTTATTGACTATTGTTGCCAATATGGATGATTTTGATGCTTTCACTGTGAATCATTTTGTTTCTTACAGGTGGATCGTATCATCTTCTGCGTCTTTTTGGAGGTTGACTACAAAATTTTCAAGAAGAAAATGGGCGAGTTTTTCCCTCTAGGTAGGTATGGTAATCAAGTACCATTTGACTTGAAAAAAGGATGCAGCAAAAATGCAACAGCTGGCATCTTTTCTTCTTTCCAAAGCCATATATTGAAATGTGAACTTTCTTTAAAGATCAGCTGCACATAGAGGCTCTGATCCTGGACAAATGCAGACATTTAAAATGTGTGAACCATTAAAACTACTTGTAATACTGCTTTTGTGTGCTCAGTACAGCTAATCTCTTCATTCCATGCTGTATCTGTATCTTTTCCAAAACTTGGTGCATGGCACTGGCTCTCTTGACTCTTGAGAAGGAAATTATTTGATGTAATGTATATAGCTCATTGTGCATATTAGTTTTCCATACACTTTGTACACGATTTGGTCTTTCATTAACAATGCTGGTAGGGTTTCTCTCGGGTCTGAAAAGATACTGCAGGGACTAGAGCCCAACTGTGTCTGAATGAGGACTTTAAACTTGAGCTGTCCCTGTGCAAGAATGAATGGGAGAAAGATGGCTCTCACTGGAGCACTTGGGAAATGTTAGCCATTCATCTTGGATTTCACACAGGAGGTTGCTTTCCAGGTTTAAGGAAACCTGGTGGATAGTAAATTTGCTAATCCCCCTCCTCCTATAAGCCTGTGATTTATTTTGATAGTACATCATTAGAAATCTTCTCTCCATAATTTTATCAACCCTAAAACTCCTCCCATTTTATTTTGCTTTGTGCTGACATCAGTCCGACTGCGTGTGAAAAGATCCATATTTTAGTATTTTGTTTATCTCCCAATACTCCCCATGCTGTCTGTCTAGTGGACACAGCCCTGGAATAATAGGAAGCAGAGTTTTGGTGTGTTCAGAGTCCCGTTAATTTCACAGGACTGTGTTTTCACTGTAGCCACAGTGGTTTTTTCCATTTGGTTTGTCTGGTAGCACAGAAATTGTGATTTTTTTTGTCTCATCTCACTAGAACAAAGCTTTTTTGTAGATGACTTTGTAATCACCAGTTTGCAGTGACTGGCAGCTGAAACTTAAAGACCTATTGAATTATTCAGGTAGCATCAAATGATGTCTAACCACTTAATAATATTTTTGTCTGGAGCACACTGAACATGCATTTCAAAAAGCTGCATTCATGTCTAATCCATTCATTGTATGGTTTTATGTTTTTGTCAGTGTTCCCAACCCAAAGGATAAAGTGGCAGTACCCTGCCTACTGTTGCTGGCTCTGTTTCTGCCCTTCAGATTAAGTGAGAGAAAAATATAGCATCAATTTGTCAACAAATCAAGAGTATTAATGCTCACTTTCATTGCTAAGGCCTTTGAAATCGTGGTGTAGATCCTGGTATTGTTTCTATAAATGTAAAACCCATTTGGGTTTGAAAGTTTGAGAGACAAGAAGATGCATCAGAGCTGTATCATGACAAGTCCAAAGGCAGAAAGAGAGAAAAGAGGAAGATTTATTTTGTTGTTGTTTTTTTTTTTTTAAACCTGACAGTGTTGAACTCCTGTCTGCAAAGAACCTGTGCGTCTGGGTCTCATGTTATATAGAAAAACATATAATTGCATTACACCACATTATGTAGATGATTTGCCATACCATAGGTTTAAAAGTATGTTTATTCTCATGTATGTAAAGATTTTATGATTTTTTTTGCTCAAACTAAAATTGGGATTCTGATATGTGACCATAGAGAGGTGGTTGTGGTAGGAACCCTCTAAATCCAGTGTTTTGCATATGTGGCTATACAAAAGGTTCATCCAAAGTTTACAACTGTCCAGAGAAAGTTTAGTTCTCAGTGTCCATAATTTAGGTAGATTATTATGGGATAAGGTGTAGATTATTAAAATACCTTAGGACCCATTTTCATAGACTCCTCATTGCAATTTTCTCATAACTAATGATTCGGATTTTGATATGCCTTAATGTTACTAGGCATTTACTGTCTGAGCCAGAGCCTTTAAAGGAACCAGTTCAGCATCTAAGGCTTTATTCCTGACTCAGTGGAGGATTTCTTGTGGGTGGATCCAGTAGCCAGGGATTCAGGAGGTTTTTATTTTAGCATTTTATTTTTAGTGTCTTTAGATCTTCAACTTGTGAGGAGACAGGGAGGAATACATGCATACAGGACGAATACATGCTTCCCAAATGACTGTCCTGTAGTGTTGCTGGAGAAATGGTCAGTATCTGGGTCCCTCTTTTGGAGTGCCCTAACCATTAATGTACAGTCTCAGGCTTTCTTTGCCAACTTGAATTGACCCTTTTCCACAGGGTACCACCACTTCAACAGATGTCAGCTGAAGTCAGCCCCATGCTAAACTGCCTCCTGGTGAGAACATCAGCTAAAGGACTGGATGGAGATCACCAGATGACCATCATGTCTGCCGTTTGTTCCTTTTATCAGGTGTTTTGTGAATTGCCATCTACATTTAACATAGCAGACTTGGACAAGTTATCAGTAGACTTTCCTACTGTAGAGATATCCCATCTCTCTGCAGGACTGGTTTCCTGCACAGAAGACTTAGCTAACATGGTTCTGTGTCAAGAAGTTAGCAACTGCCTCTACCTTTGGCAGTAAATTCCTGGTATTTCTACTGTGGAAGAAATTAATGAAACTGCTGGTTTTGTTTTGGTTTAAAGGAAATCTATTAATTTAGTGAAATTAAAGTCTTTAAGGATAGACTTGTCCTAAATTTAAATTGATAAGACACTATCTAAGCACTCACAGGAAAGAATAACATTGAGGTATTGCTTTAAGCTTAGAGAAAAAACATCAAGGCATTTTAAAAGTGTGTCTTGCATTCAGAAACATTGTGAAATATATCTGCTTTAATAGATGTGCACAGAAATGCTTAGAAAGAAGAATATATTCATGGAGTTATATACATAAATAGTTATTACTTTAAATCCACTGCATTAATAAATCCAAAAAGACATGCAAGTGCTTGAGCTAGTCAAGTGATAATGAAATGAAGCTAGAATCACACCTCAGTGCATTAGAGTAAGTGGAATATAGATGTAGGGAAATTGTTCCATTAGTTGAACATATCATTATGCCTATTTTGCAAGTGGAATGCCAAAGAAATTAGTCAAGTAATAATATTGATATTAAGACAACTGCCAAGAGCCTTGTCATTTTCAAACTTCAAATATATAGGGGAAAGAGACAGACTTCGAAGTAATGTTATGTCTTAGCAGTGTAGCAAAGTTGTACAGTAACAGAGCAGTTGTAACTGTCTCAGCATTTCTGATTCAATCGCAGTAATTACACTTCACAAAACCCAAGCCAGAGCCAGCATGCTCCAAGGGGGAGCAGAGCACCACTTATCTTTAACTCAGACATAGGTTGTCATGCCAGTGTTGTCCAGAAAAGTCCTAGTTTGGTTAAGTACAGGGTCCTAGTCCAGGCAGAATTTTCTGTTGATCCTCTGGGGCTTTGCTGAGAAGATTTTGTATATTCTAGTAGGAAAAGAGCAGTAGAAAGAACAACTTTATTTGCTTAAGATGGATCACTGTTTTAATATATTAAACAGTGCCACAGTGATGTTTTTTTTCTTTTTATGAATTGAGTCCTATCTCCTTGTGCAATGAGATAGCCCAGCTATTCTCCCTTCACCTTTGTTGGAACATTTTCTCTGCGTAAACTGAGAGAATGTCTTTCAAGCAAATCAAATATCTTTGCCTGCAGTTCTGGCTCATATGTGTAGTTCTTACATTGCTGGATTCATTGCTATTAGTAATATGAGTGAGTTTTCTGGGAAAGGAACTTCCACTTAGACCATTTTTTCTTTTGGAATGCATTGCTTCTTCTAATAGAACTCTATATGGAGTCCAGACATTAGGCATTACTTTTATTGCTAAGTATACATATTTATAAGACTTACCAGAAAATGGAATCCCCCTTGAAAAGCTAGATTTGCCAACATTTATTTTGAAGTGATACATACTTCTAGGATTCTATACATAGGATGAAAATTAAGAGTATTTGTAAACAGTTGCCAGCTGGAGGCAATTATACCTTTTTTCTTTTCCTCCTATATTCTGTGTACACAAAGCTACCTAATATGTCAGACAGATAATCTTGTAATGACCTTTGGCAAATGCTTATTTTTCATGGTGGCTGTCGTATATTATAAACGGTTTATCTTCAATTGTAATGCTTAAAGTATTTCTAAATCTACCACCTGTTATCAGTGGATTGGAGAGGAGAAAAATTTTTTTCTGAAAATGTTTTTTAGACAAAAATAATGCTATAAAAGGGATGTCCTGTGAAGCTGCAGCATCCAAGGTTATATTACTTCTTGCTACTTTAAACAGAGTAACAAAATTACTTCGCTAAAACATTGCAAAAATTTTTGGAGAAAGGACATTTGCACTTTGATTAGGCCTGTTAATAGATGGAAGGTGCATGCTTTTAGACTTGTGTCCTTTTAGAGCTAATGAAAGGATGCTGAGCCTAAGAGCTTTTGTTCTTTATTTTTTTTTTTAGCCATTATCAGTTGGTGTTAGGAAAAAGAGAGAGATATTACTTCATCTTGAGAAAACTTTCCCTTCCCTCTATTACAGGTTATGATATTTAATGCATTTTCTGCTTTCATTCTGGTTGATGAAAACACTATTTGCCCTACCCAAACCCTATGGATAACAGCTACTGCTTTATAGTAATTCTCCTATTACTTCAGGAGGATGCACAGCATCCCACTTGCGCATAAAATGTGCAAATATATTACAATTGCAGAAGAAATTCATTGTTAAGAGATCTCCCAGGCTTGGAATCAAATTGGAAACTGTCTAAATGGCTGAATGAAGGGCTTTGTATTAAAAAGGCCAATCCCTGTGCTAATACGTGAGCAAACTCCTAAGCAGGGACTGTAATTTCTGTACTCGTATTGAGAGGCATCGCTCTCTCTGCTTACTATGGCAGACTGCACTGGGGCTGGAGCAGTCCTCTGCATGAGCAAAGGAGTCATAAGTTAGCCCTTAGCAAGTAATCCAGTATCAAATGGGTAATTCATCTGATAAATTTAGCCTCTCTATTTGCATTTGCAGTGTTCATGAGCCAATTTGTTGCCGTAATTCATCACCTGAATGTATTCCACAAAATATTTTTCATGGGCTTTATTTTACTCTGTGAAGAGGTGCCAAGCAGTTTACTGGAAGTGCCCAGTATCCTTTATGGGAGGTTTCACCTGGGCAGGGATTTGCCTCATAAGTCACAAGGCTCTGTTTTTCTGACTGGTTAAGGCTGGAGTACAAAGGCCACCGGGGCTTGGGGCCCTGCAGAAATGTCCCTTACGGAGTAAGATTTGGGGGAGTTTGGTAGCTCTTTGGTTTTCTTCTCCTGATCAATAAGGGCCATCCTGAAGGTTTTGGTTGCAGCTGCTTTTCCTGTCTCTGTGCAGGTTTTCCAAGTTGTTGTCTTCACAGCTGATGAATGCCTGTGATCTCATAGGGTGAAACTGGAAGCGGTCAGACCATTGTATTACTCTCTTCACTGCTTTCCCTCACAAAGCTTGCAAGGTGCTGTTTGCTGTCTTGCTTCCCCAACTCCATAGTTCCAGTGGACCTGTTGTATTCTGTTGCTTAGGGGGCTCTGGTTTCTCTGCCTCATGGAACTTTTGTCCCTTGGAGATCCTGCTTGGCTTTTCAGATGGTGACTGTGCCATGACCATGCATCCCTTTCCTTTCAGAGCTGTGTATCAAGCCACTGAAAGCATACCAGGGTACCCCTCAGTATTTATGCTGTCATAGCCATCCAGCCTGCTCTGGATTCCATACCAGCATTTAAAATTCCCCTCAGATTTCCTGTCTTGTGTGAGTCTTGTGTTGAGGCAGAGATGAGGAGGATTTTTTGTTGGTTGGAAGGTGGAAGGCAGCAGTGGGTTTGGAGAAGCTGTGGCACACTGATTTTTTCATGAGGGTGCAAAATGCTCTCTGCATCCCTTTGAACTGTCTTTATATTGGACAATGTTTTACTCAGATGGCTCCTGCAAGGTCCCTTGTTGAAGAATTTATTCAAAACAGCTGGGGAGAAGCACAGCCCCACTGTTTCCCCTGATGGTTCCTTGGTCCTCAGCAGTGGAGGCTTCCAAGGAAGCACTGCCCATCTGGGGGAGCTAGAGGAGTCTATGCACTAGAACAGGATGTTGGCTTTGTTCTAGGTCTCTCCCACAGTGCCTACGAATCCTGATAAAGTACCCTCCAGTGTAAATAGGTTGCTGTAAAAATTGTTCTCAATCCAAAAGTTTAAAATGGCCACAATGTTTAAATACCTGTCCATTTTGAAACGTATCTGAAAACAACTTACCTCAGAAAATCTCAAGGTCACTTAAAGATAAATGTGTTCATAAAACTGTAAACCAAAATTTTTCTATGACTTTCTGTCTTTATTTGCCATGGTAAAGACTGTGCCAGTCCTACCACTTATTGGGGTTGTCTGGTTTGCCCATTTTGCCAGTGTCTCAGCGTAGTGCAGGAGGGTGATCAAGCAGCAGCTCAGGAGTGGTGCTTGGGGGACAGAGTGTATAGTTGATGGTTCAGATACTGTTTTCAGCATCTTAGGAGATATGCCAATCAAGAAAGGGTTCCCAGCACCTTCTAACATGGCAGTGGGTTTCCAGTACCTAAAAAAAAATTAATGGGTAGCTTCCTGCTTCCTTTTGAATCATAGTAAAACTTCCTGGTATGATCCCATCAGAATTACTTTCTGGCCAACTGCTGAATTGCTCTAGACTTTGTGTGTTGCAATTATTGGTCACCTAAAAACATGGTTTGATAGAGGCTTGTGATACTGTCTGCACTATGGTCTGGAAAATCATTTGCCTCCTCAATCCTGATGGCAGCAGTGTCACAGCTTGGAACAGGGCATGGATCAGCAATGGGACCATACCTATAAGAGTGCTGTTGTCAGTAGCTGTAGCTTTTGCTTTACTAAATGGAGCCTCATCTTCTTTGCTTCTTGGCATCTTGTAGAGATTTTTCTTGTCTCCTTTTGTGAGACTGACAACAGAGCCTGGAATCAATCCAGAAGTCTGGGAAAATGGCTGTTTCTATGCATTTGTCCACTCACTCCAAATCCCTGAGCTTTGCAGTTCCTGGGAGACACCTGGATGGGAGCTGCATTGAAACAGCAAAGTGGCAGGTGGATGAGGATGCCCTTGAAGGCACAGGGGTCATTTAGATGCAAGGATCAGGTTGCTGGGCATGATAACAGCATGGGGGACCACAGGAAGATAATGAGCTTGGTAATTAGAAAGGTGAATATGGAGCAGATATTTACCATCTCTTGTAACACGAGGAGTGCAAGGTGTCCCAGGAAATGATGAATCAGGATGAAAACAAGCAAAAGGAAATAGTTTTTCACCCAGCACACAGCTAGGATCTAAGAGTACTTGGTATGAGGTGCTGCAGAGCCTGTAGGTTTTAAATACAGTTTAAAAAAGGATTAGCTCAACCAGCAGAGGACTGGTGCAACAACAGCTATTAATCTTCATGGCCTATGTGTAACCTTAGGCTCAGGGAGTGACCAGGACAGGGAAGTGTGTTGCTGTTCTCTTCTGTACTCAGCCCTTCTCACATGGATGCCTGGCACCAGAAAACAAACAAGCAGCATTTTCTGTTTCATACATTATGTGAATACCGCTTTGATCAGGGATCTTTTCTTCCTACTCTGTTGGGTATTGTGGCATCTCATTAAAAGCATTCCAAATGCATTTTATGTCATCATCAAAAATACCCTGTCTTCTCTGGCCACAGACTCCAAATGACTTCAGGTGGTCAACTGCTTCTTATTTCCAAGGATGCAGTTAAATTCGGGTGTCTCATTTGATTGCCTCTGCCATAGGTTACTGATGAGATATTGTTAGAGGCTTGTATTTGCAAATGTATGATCATATGCAAAACATGCCATTTTGTGACTACCAGATTAACATCCAGTTTAGCACTCGTGTGAACAAAACTTTGTTATTTTCAGTATTTTAGGGCAGAGAGGAAGTAAGGAATAGGTTCTTTTTTAAAACCTCAAACCTGTTCCCCCAAGGAGTGCCTTGTTCCTTTTTCATGAGATAAAAGCATCTGGAAAACAGAAATCCAAATTGATCCTGGCGTGAGTACCATTTCCTTCACTGGAGTAAGGTTGTCCAGTTCTCTCACTGGGGGAACAGCAGTTACTGCATAGTCTTTGTATGCAGCTGAGGGTCATATGGTTTGTATGGTATGTATTTTACAGCAGATCAAGTGATATGGTTCATAAAAGAGGTCATCGATGTGATGACAAAAAAGCCCCGGTGCCTAACTTCTTAGGAGATTGGTACTAAGGATTTCTATGTGATGTAGCTTCAACAGCTGCAAACACATTCTACATTCCCTGAGGCTCCAGTGTTGTGGGACTGGTGTAACTAAACAACACAGGAAGGAAACTGGTGCTAGAGCTGCAGTATGGCCAAGATGTACAGAGTGTATCAGTTGAAGTTTCGTTATAATCAGACAAAAAAAATTTAATGAAACTTGCTCAGTATCAGGTGGAGGTTTATATAGTGCCTGCTGCTCTGTATGCAGGATTGCATGATTAAAGGATAGAAATGTTCAGAACGAAAAGAAGTCCTATTTTTACTTCCAAAGTGGAAGAATTTTTGTTAAGGATCTTTTTGTTTTACCTTTTCCTTTTTTTTTTTTTTCCCTTCATCTTAGGAGCACTGAGGATGAGGGGAAGTTTTATAGAAAATATAACTTTTTCCTAGGAGACAAAAGAGTCAGGCCTGTTTTAGTTTATTTCATCTGCCAGAGATTTCCAAACCTGCTTTTCCTCAAAGAAAATATTGCCCTTTTCTGTGCTATTTTCTGTCACGTTTCCCTAGTGGAGAACTGAGTTAAAGGAGTCAAAACAACCAAAAGAGCTTGGGAGATCCTGGGTTACTGCAAGCCTCATATGTATGTTTGGGCTTCAAGAAACCTTCCTGGGTGGTTCTCTGTGCTACAACAATATTGACTCTTATGCTGAGGTGGACATAAAACCTGTACACTGTCATGAAGCTCCTTTTGGGTAACAGCAGTGGTTGTAAGCAACCAAAAGAAGTGATTTTTCAGTTACTAGGGATTGTAATAAGATATGAGATATGATTATAAACCTCCCTAAGGCTGTGAAGGTGATCATGCAGTCGGGTGGTTGACGCTTTGGGATAAAATTTTGGAAAGACAGGAGTAGGAGAGAGAAATATGGAGAGTGAGAACCTGCTTGGTCTTTTCAGCTGCTGGAAACCTGATGTTATAATGGTTTAGATGGTTTTCCTCAAGTGGGTACCCTCGCCCACACTGCTGGCTGCTCCAAGACTGGACACAAAAAGTTTTTCAAACTGACCTGAAAGGGGATCCATTGTCCTCAAAGGTATGAGACTGCTGCGCTGCTCCTCCTCTGTTATCCCACTGGAAACTGTACGGGCAGATCATGGAATACATGCTAGGGAAATGCTTGGCAGTAGGAACTTTTCGAGCCAGATCCCTATTTTTGCACTGCAGATAAGCTCAAGAAGATGGCTGCAGCTCTCAGTGCTGAAATTTTGGGGGGTTTCTTTTGGTTTGAGTTTTTATTTTAAGACATCAACAGTATGATAACCAACTTGTCATTTCAGCCTCCTGTACAGCTCTGCCCACGTCATTGCTCTGTTTGCCAGAGCATGTTCATACTAGCTGCAGAGCGGATTTTTGGTCCATTCCCCCAGTGCGCTCCCAGTTCTCCCCTGGTTTTGGTCAGTACATGGAGCCATACTTGCAAAGAGGACCAGACTGAGACATGTAGGTTGACTGGAAATAGGGGAACATCAGGAAATCAGGAAACTGCAGAAAATCCTGGGAAAAGATAAAAATCCTGAAGGATGCAATTAGGCAGCTGAGGAAGGGTTAGAGGGAGGCAGGGAGGAGCCAGCAGCATGCAGTGCTGTTGGGGAGTGCCACCAGCCCAGGATGCAGGACCTGAATGCAGATGAAGCAGCAGCCGCCTGCAGCATGGAGCTGGCTCTCATGTAAGGGCTTCTCAATGCACACACAGTTAAAAATAAAAAGTGTTTGTACAGTGCTGGCTCTCCACATGCTAACATGAAGGAGAATGCAAATGGAAGCGTGAGCAACAAGGAGGAAGTGGTTTAATGGCTTTGGTGATTAGCAACAGTATTTAGAGCCTTTCACCTCTCAGTTCCTAACATAAATCTTAACTCAGATTGATGGTTGTAGCCATCTGGCTTGTGTCTGCTTGTATGTCACGACTAGGGAGACAGGTAAACAACCTGACCAGCAAGGCAAAAGGCAAAACAAAAGGAACTGACAGAAGAAGGCATTCTCTTCTCCGCTGTCGGTAAGAGAGGATATGGTGTAATTATTCCGTTTCCCAAAGCTCGGCAGATAACAAGGGAGAGGGCAATGAAAGAGCCACAGGCATCACTTAGTGCACGACCCCACCAGGGAACCTGTGGCTTACACAAAAGCTTATGCTCTGAGCAACTTGCTCCCAAATGTAAAGCTCTCTGATCTTTAGAGATATAGTTACCCCAGTTAGCCTGGGAGTTAGAGGGAGACTTTCAATCATAGGCTGACTTTCAACTGTAAATTATTTTGTACTTGAGTGGAAACTGTTCTTCCACACATCACCCATCTAATACCTTAATTCTATGTAGTATACCTCAACTTATACACTGAAAAATTTTGTTCTCTTAACCATATGACACGTTTTGGATTAGGTTTTCTTGTCTCCTAAGCCTTCTAAATATTGACGTGACTTTTCCTGGGGATGGGCTGACCCTTTCTGGTAGTCAGTGTCAATTTGCCTCTCACTCCAGACTGCAAGATCAGTCATTCGTTTTCTAGCAAGGTCATCTTGGTAGAACTTCCTAAAATCCAGGGCTTTAATGGGGAAGTGATGTGAAAGGTCACTGTTCTGCTTCTCCAGACAGAGGAGTAACCAAGTGTGGGTAGATGGGTGCACACAAGAGCTTGTTTTGCTAGTCACTTATTTTTCAACAGCTCTAAAGTGAGGGTGAGTGGTACAGAGTATCTCACCTCTGGTCTTTCCAGTGGGGGAGTTTGGACAAGAAATATTGACAATATGTATTTAAGGTAATGTTTGCTGCTGTCAAATAGTCACTCTTAGGTTCTTCTGTGGTTTTATCCAGTTTTGCTTTGGGATTGACTGTGGTGCATATTTCAAACCAAAACAAACCTTTCAAAGGCTTCCTCTAGATAGGGTAAGAAAATGTATAGGGAAAATTAAAATTTTTTTTAAAAACTAGAAACAAAACCAAAAACCCATCAAACAAAACTAGGTATACCAAATCTAATTATGGTAATCTTGGCATTGATTTTGCTTTATATTAGGCATGTAGAGCTTCAGTAAAAAAACATTTTTACTTCTTCAGAACCAGTAACCAAGAAACTGCCCTTAATATCATTTTTTTTCAGGGGGTAAGTGAATGCATTTTGGATATAGATTTCTAAACCACTGGTTTTTATCTCAAATAATTGGTTTTGGCATAGAGCGCTGTCTGCTAAACATGGTGTTTATCACTTCAGCCAGCCACACCAAGGTCAGTGAAAGAGAATGTTTTATATTTAACAGGGAAATGCTTCCACCAGATGGATTAATAGTGTGAGAGTAATAATTACAGACACATGAAGTGGCTGGGGATTGCTGTGTGCCAAAGTGAAACTCAGATTCATATCTAGATTGGGGTAAATTTTTCAAAGGCACCACAATGACTCAGAGATTGTGTCACCAAGTTATTTGGAGCCAAACTTCCATTTTCAGAAATGATGTGGAGACTTCGCTGCCTTTCAGCAAGCCTTAGGTACCTTTTCCCAGAGAAAAAACCCAGCCTTTAATTCACAATTAGTTCACAAAAGCAGTCTTTGCCTCTTCATAATTATATTGCATAATGACTTCCCTACTTTTCAATAACACCAGATTTCTTGTCTGTGTCCATTATCACCAGCTTAGAAGCTATTCTGTTGCTTTGGGAATTTCATTATCCAAGTCACTTACAGAACTATAATTAAGAACTTCCACAGAGCAGGTGATATATACATGTTAAGATATTATATTCTGCTGATTTAGTGTCATATCTTATATTAATTTGAAACTTTATCATGCTGGTTTCATTATAAGTGCTTCCATGGAAAGAACATGTTATTGGAAACTGAATAATTAATAATCTCTATGTTACCAAATGTTTTCTGAGAAGTTTGTTGAAGAATAGCAGAACTCCAGTTGAAAATCCTGGCTCTGTTGAAGCCAGTGACAAGATTCCCATGGGCTTTAACAATATTTTTCATTTTCTTATCTTAAAAATTACTTGTCAAAGCTCCTTAAGGTTGTGTGTATGTTGGGGGTTAGAATTTTTCCTTTTGTTTTCTTTCTCTTAGGGAATTCTCTCCCATTTGTTGCTGAGAAACAATAATGACCAGTATTTAAGGGAGACAAAGTGTGTAGCCAGGGAGGATGGGGATGAGTGCAGCTGGCTGCTACTCTTACCTCTGAGGGGTTTTCTCTTGGGAAGGGCAGAGTTACTGCAAGATTTTGGGCTGGGGGGAAGGGGCTGAGCACAGCCTCTAGCTCGCTCTCGCTCTCGACATTGGAGGGGATACAGGCTGCAGTCGTTGTGGGGAGAATTCGCCACCACTGAGGGGTTCCATCTCTTACTGTCTTCTCCTACCATGAGTGAAGCTCTGCTTGTAAGAGCAGTCATTGCACTGGGACTTATTAACACTCGACCTCACTGGAAAGGACCCTCACCATCTGCTCGGGTGCCTCAGAAGAAACCCTGGGATTCTTGAGTCCCTNAGCACAGCCTCTAGCTCGCTCTCGCTCTCGACATTGGAGGGGATACAGGCTGCAGTCGTTGTGGGGAGCATTCGCCACCACTGAGGGGTTCCATCTCTTACTGTCTTCTCCTACCATGAGTGAAGCTCTGCTTGTAAGAGCAGTCATTGCACTGGGACTTATTAACACTCGACCTCACTGGAAAGGACCCTCACCATCTGCTCGGGTGCCTCAGAAGAAACCCTGGGATTCTTGAGTCCCTCTGAGGGAGCCTCTCCCAGCCCTGTTCAGGAACAGGGCTGCCACTGCCCAGCCCCGCCGTTCCTCTGCCACTGCTCCGGGTTTTCACTATGCTATAACCCAACACCCCCTGCCTGCTAGGACACCCCAAGGTTCCTGCTACAGCTCTGGAGTTTCTGATACATTTCGTTTGCTACTCTGGGATCTGCTCGTCCCTGCCCTTCCAGCTTGCTGCTACCGAGGTTCCTGCTGCAGTTCATTTCGCTGTGCAGAGGGGCACCGGGATCAGCTGCCCCAGGGGGTTTGTAAAGGAAGCCCCTTTTCCATCCCTTCCGCCGGCTGCGCCCGCCATTGTCCGCGTGAGGGAGTCACGGCTGAGCTCGCGCCACAGCGCCCCCTGCAGGCGCGGGGAACCATCGCACCCGCCCTGCCCGGCCGGGAGCCACCAGCGCCCCCTGCCGGCTGTGAGCGTCACTGCACCGAAGGGGAAAGGGCCTGGGGCCGAGAGAGGCTGGCACTGGGCTCTGCTCTGTTTGCTGGTGCTGCCGGTGTTGTTGTTTGGTTGCCTTGTTATACATATATATACTAGCAAAGAACTGTTATTCCTTCTCCCATATCTTTGCCTGAAAGTCCCTTAATTTCAAAGTTATAATAATTTGGAGGGAAGGAAGTAATATTCTCCATTCTAAGGGAGGTTCCCGCCTTCCTTGGCAAACACCTGTCCTTCAAACCAAGGCAGTGTACAAATTTATATTTGAACAGCATATGCCTATGTGCCTTTCTCACCTCCAAAGCAATTGTTTGAAGAATAAGGAAAAAAGAAGTAAAATGTGCAGTGACTTTTTTGTCCTTTGGGCCAGACTAAAATGTACTCAAGAGAAATGTAATGGGCTGTTGTTTAGTGCCTTCTGAAAGTTCTGCCCTCCAGATCATGTCTGAATGAGAGGGAAAGGGGAGAAAGGTAGATGCAGATCCCTGTACTGAAGATTCAGAAGCATGAAAATTCTCACACTCCTTTCCCATCCAGCTCCAGATTTCACTGCAAAATGCTAAACAGGAGATAAGATATGAGCAATTTGAAACATGGAATATTTCATTTTAGATGTTTGCTGGTATTCCTAGTAACCTTTTTCTTTCAATTTTTTTTTGACAGATGATGCTAATGAAGAAGGGTCTCAGCTGAACGAAGAGAGAGGTGAGTAAAGAATATTTTATGCTAAAATACATCACTTCTCTGAAGCATAAACCAAACTGAAAAAATTCTAGAAATTAATTGCCTTAGTCAAGATAAGCAGTGCTAATCATTATTGCCAGTGTTACAACAGTCATCTCTGGTTTTTGACACAAAATCAGGGTGAACCATCCCTGATAATAAATAGTGCATGGTAAGACTGGCTGAGACTACTTTTTTTATGTCATCATCTATTATGAGCCTCTGGGTGATACTTCATGGCTTTTTATCAATAGCTAGTTTTAACATGAAGGGGAAATAATAACAATTCTTCAGTGTCTTTGTCTGTAAAAAAGTGTGAATAGGGCAATTGTTGAGTCATTTGCCATTCTGAATAGTGGTAGCGATTTGTTCGCAATGAAAACAGTAGCAAAACTCTTCCACAAACTCTTAAATACACTGAACTTGATCAGACAATGGTTCAGAGGATTTTTCCTGGTCCTCATAGTTTGCTGTTTAAAACAAGTGTCACTGTTTAGGGTTTGTGGATGACATGAAATGGAAATGATGGATAGGTATAAGGGGAAGAAAGGCCTGTTCTTCAGAGGAACAAGAAAAGGAGAGGACAGAGGATCAGATAACTCCCATAAGGACAAAAGCTTCCATTCAGGAAACTTCCGCTAGTGTTTTCTAGAAAGCTTCATCCACTTAATCTTGATCAGGTTTTTTTAACAGGCTTTGTTGTGGTTTGTTGGGTTCCTGCAATAGCATGGCAAGCCACAGCCTTCCCGGAGAGCTCTGTGGGGCGTCTTAGGGAGAAGAGCTGTGCCATTTCCTGTAGCCCTTCCTGGGCAGCCCGCTCGGTCCCGGTTAGACTGCAGGCACCACAACACAATGATGATAAAGGAGGCGAGAAGGCTCCCCCTCATGAGGACCTCAGGAGATCTTTATTCCATGGTGACTCCCAGAAGCCTTAAGCCAGCAGGTGTGCTGGCTCCCAAAGGTAGAGAGCCAGCACATGGCATGGTGTCCCAAGGTAGAGAGATGGGCAGCTGCCCCAAGACAGAGAGAGGGGCTGGCCCAAAGCAGAGAGAGGGGAGCTGGTGGCAGGCTGATCCCCAGAGGCAGAGAGGGGCAGCAGCCCCAAAGCAGAGAGGCTGAGCCATGACCTGGAGCCCCTTATCTGGGGAAGAGGCGAGTGGAGAGAGCACATGGACAAATGGTCTCAGAGCACAGGGGCGGTACAAGGGCAGAGTTGGGGTAACGGGATCAATGGGAGAAACCCGAGGGAGTGGTTAGGACTAGGGGTGGGGGGAGGGGGAAGCCATGTGGAGAGGACAGGCAGGGGTGGGGATACAGCACCACAAGGCTTCCACCACAGGACCTTCTGATACTTTTCCCTGCTGACTTCACCTGGAGGTCCTCAGTGAATATCTCCTGTTCCATATGGATTTCTGTGCAGTGAAGGACCTCCTTTTATGTGCAGAGTAGCTCCCTATACTCTTCTGCCTTGCCTTCCAAACCAGCTAATACCCCTAGGTCTCTGTGACCCTGATCACATCATGGTCCAGTGACTGTGCAGGAACATCCAGCTCTCTTTATGAAAACATACAGGATCAGAAAGGAGAGCCACGTGGAGAAAGGCAGGGATATGCCAGCCAGAAAACAGAAGTAAAAGCTTTTGAAGCAGTATGTTGGCTACTTAAATTAGCAAGATTGTCCTAAAGACAAATGGATTATGATCATTTATGCAACCACCTAATTACCTTAGAAATTAGAAATACTTGAAGAATGGTGCGTATGCATAGGTGTGAAAAACGGATATACACAGATAGATATGTATTATACTGAATGGATTAGTACGTTCTTTTATGGCTGTTCTGGACTGTTGATTTTATTACATATAATTGTAATTACATTTTGGTGTCAAGATTACTGGATAGGAACTTTTAGTAATTTTAATACAGTTAATGTGATTGATATAGTTGTACAAACATACATAAAAGTAGAAAAAAAGAGCCCATCATTATATAACAAACATTTGCCAAAGATAATCCTACAATTAAATTTGCAGTATTCATCTAATATTTCCAGTTTCATTTTTTATATTTGTCATGTGACGTGTATTTTTATAAGCCAAATTATTTTGCATTTTTTGTCTTGTTTTTATGGTGCTTATGCAAATTAAATTGGTGTGGGTTTTTTTAAAAAGCATTTAAAATTAGAATTAAAAGGAAGTGAAATTCTACTTAATAGCCAAGCTCTTCTTTTTTGTCTTGTATCCTTCACAGCTTCCTTATTTTAGGTAAAGCTACATAGCTACTCTGGGAAATTATCACTGAATTAATTTGAGGAAGATATTTCCCTACCTGTCTCTTTCTTTTGTGCATATGAGATAGGTCAGATCAGAGCTGCCCTCACAGGTCTAAGATACTATGAGCTTCAGCAGCACATCCGTGGTTATTTATCAGTTGGAGATACTTTGGAATCAGTGCACTGGCTGTCAGCAATCAATACCTCCAGGGCTAAAAATAAATATCTTTTGTATATCCACCCCATTAGTGTAGCCGATATGCAGAAGTTATTCCCTTTTGACCTATTTCTGTATGGAGTTTTTAATGATTGTAAGATGTGTTTACTGGAATTATTAATACAAACATAGTTTTTTCATTGAGGGGAGTTTTCATTTTTATCAGTTTGGAGGATATCTGCTTTTTACTCTTCAAAGGGGAAAATAGAGAAGTAACTTCTAGTCACCACTTCAAGATATTAATTGAATAATCATTCTTCATTCCACATGACTTCATGGGTCATGACTGCAGCAGATGGAGTCAACAGTTGGCACCAATATTGATGACCCTTTGTCCTTGAGCAGTCCATATCCAACCTGCTTTGGGGTGTTTCCTTCAATTGTTTTGCTTAAAGTGAAAAAAAAGTTGGATTCCTAGAGAGCACATGTTGCAGACTACAGACATGTGTAGGACCTTTGGCAGAGATTGAAATCTAAATTTTACCTAAATTCCTATGCCTCAGCTTCCTTTTGGCTGGGTGTTTCTGAGGGCCAATATCAGACCAAGAAAAGACACAGAGAAATACAAGGACACAAATGAGCTGTAGGCTCGTGTCTGTACCAATCACACTTCGAAGAATGTGGTAGGATGATGAGATGGAGGTTACAGAATCAGTCCTAGTTTAAATCTGGTGGCAAAAATTAAAGGAAAAAAACCTGATCCTGGTTTGGCGTCTGCTGAAGGCAGTGGGAGTATGTCCATTGGCTTCAGTGCACACCAGATTAGGCTTTAGGAATAGATAGGAAATTAACTGGGAGTAAGAAATAACAGATTACCGAATGGGTGTATTACTGAGTGATGGATACATTACAAAAGTAATCTGTCTTGTGTTTCTACCTCCCTGAAGTGAAAATATCTCATTACATGCAGAAAGGCCTTTTTTCTTCGATTAATCTTCAAAATAAATAAGAGAATACCACCTGGTACCAAGTCAAACCTCAAGGCTTGTTCTGCTTTGCAGTAACTGACTTTATTTACTGATTGCTAAGGACCCTTCATGTTCTGAGCTGTATGTAGTTCTAGAAAGAAACAGAAATTCCTGCTGTCCTGCCACCATCCCAATCCATGGCTTTTCTGGGTTTTTTGGGCATAAGTATGGTAGAATAATCAGTTTTCCAAGAGGGTGGACAGAGGATGTTTCTGTGTTCCCTGGGCTCCTTGCAAAGCCAATGATTCACTCCCTTTTTGTCTTTTGAATGAACACAATATTCTTAGAGTTATAGAATATCCTGAATTGAAGGGACCCACGAGGATCATCGAGTCCAACTATACCTTGAATCTGCAAGTTCCCTTTTCACATCCTAACTACTTTCATACCTCCTGTTTTGAAATTTTCAGCATTTTGGTTCTAGATATATGTAATTGTGGAAGGGTAGAAGATAAAAGGGGAGAATCTACAGCTCTTAGCAGAGCCAAATCCTTTATGAGAGTTGGGCATCTGATTGTCAAGAGCTGTTTAAAACTTCAGCAACATAAAGAGTAGATGATAGATGATTGTGTGGCATATATGTGACAGCAGAAGAGACCCTGGGAGTTTTTGAAACACTTAAGCAATTTATAAAACATGTGTAGATAGTTTTTTCCCAGTTGTTAATTAGCTAATCCGTTTGAAGTAATACCATGATCCTTATTTTCTAATGGCAACAGCAGTAAGGGTGAATCAAGTGAGGTCATATGCCTTCCTAAATTTCCTGGTTACAAGTGGTCAGTTTATTTCCAGCACACACAGAAAGTATGCTTTCTTTAGGCTTCTCCTGCACCCAAGCCCTCAGTTAGCCACAAGGAATCAGGAGGTTTGACAGAAAGTCAAATGACAGAAAGAAAGTCATTTTCCCATCACAGTTGAATACATTCAGTAGGTGCAATGAATTGAGTTTTAATTGTCTGTCAGTTGCTGCTTTCATGGTTAAGCAACAATGTTTAAAGAATGTTTTAATTAGAGAACCTGCTTGCATGAAATGTCTTAATTTATGAATACCTTTTATGCTTAATTTCTAGTTTGGCCTCCCTTTTTACTAATAGGCTTTCTCTGCTACCAGTTTGTGCCTTGAGGTGTGTCATAGCAAACAAACAGTAATGGCATCATTTATATTATGATGACAGGATATTTTGAAAATATTGTAGAAAAAGTTCATAGTTTTTAAAGTTTAACCAGCTGAGATTAAACACTGTGTACTTCAGTCCCTATAAGTAAGGGAGATCTCACATTTAATTGGCCTCAATTACTTTTTTTACTCCCTTTCCTCCAGCTTGATATTGCCTACTGTCTGAAAGGCTGGAATGGATTTTTTTCAACCCAAACATTTCCGTCTTGTAAAGCTTTCGTTTCCTTAACTTCACTATCAAATTTGTTTCTCTACCTTTCTTTTAATTATTAATTTCAGTCTATATTCATTTGTTGTGTTAAAACAGTGACTGGAGAATTGAGCTGAGAGAAAAAAATCATTTAGTTCAGATTATTTCTCCACAGTTCCATAATGCAGTATAATAAACATTATGTTTAGAAGTACAAATTAAAACATTATTTGGCTGAGGTTTTTTAATTATTGTTTCTGTAGAGATAAAAGAGCTTGTGAAGCAGTATGTTATTTCAGTATGGGCTTTCTTCACTTCTGTCTTGTGAAAGTCAGAGAAAGGCCAGTCCAGGCTGAAAGACACATACATATTATAAATTTCATGAGAAATGATGCAATAATTAATTTTAATACCAGAAAGATAGGCATTGAGTACTGAATGGAGTGCTGAGATAAAACATAAACTTGTGGTATCACACATGGTAATAGCTGGTACAATGAAACCATTTCCAAATAACATATGTAATTTATAATTTTTTATGTTTAAAGAAGGCCAGCCTCCATCTCCTACAAAGAGCAAAGAAGAGCAGCCTGAGGACCTGCAGGATGATGCTGAAGGTAGGTGGTTTAACAGCTTCTCAGGGCTATTAATCAATTCACATTTGGAGGAAAAGTTTATTTTGAATTCTTGGGAAAGAACTGGAAAACTTTCCTTTAAGAATGCTGTTTACACACACTTGGGGAGTTCTTTTTGGCCTAGATAAAGGGATTATAAGTCTTCTGAAGTATATTTCACAATTACAGATCCTATTTTTGTGTGATGGTCTACTGATTATTGCTGATACATCTTAATAAATTGCTGCTGGTTTATATCTAACCTGTTCTGACTTCATTAAAAAGCCCAAGTGCAATCCATGTTGTACAGGGCTTGGGTCATAGTCTGGTTGGTTAAGTTGGTCAGGTACCTGCTGCTAAACACGGAGCAATATAATCGTCACTTTCCTTTTCTACAAGAAATTTTTGCTGTTTTCCTTTTTACAATGTTTATGTTTCTAGACACTGTAGTACATCTATCTGCAGTTAGATGTCACAGGTGATTAACATTATGCCTATAGTGTTGTTCCTTTAAAGATACTTTCCTCCACTTCAGTCTGCTCAGGGAAGCTTGTCCATGTGTATGGACGTAAATGTGGTCTATGCTGCTGTAAAACTGGATCAAAGTTTATTTTCCTAATCTCTATCTTATTGAGAGAGTTGTTTAAAATATGTTAACGTCAAAGGCTTCTTTTCAGAGTGCACAGTTTCACACTGCTTTCAGAGATGTGGAAGAGCAAAACACCGTGATGCTGAAGAAATTCCCCTTCTGTGAAATAGTTAAAAGGAGGAACCTTAACCTTTAATCCATGACAGTTCCTTATCATGGATTCTTTTTGACCTAATATTCTTCAAATGACACATTTCATTTTGCACCTCAACCAGTGGCTCCACAATCTTCAGCATTTTGACCTAGCACCGTGCATTCAGCTCCTAAAATATTCTGACTAGGGTATAGTGTGAGTCACAAAGAGCAGAAAAGGGTTAATATCTATCATTTTAAGTAACTGCTAGTAACATCCTGTCACTAACGTTATGACTGGTTGTTAATGGCAAGTAGTTAAGCAATAGGTGTCATCACCTGAAAGGTGTGGAGGGACCCAAGAAATTTTATCACACCTGAGCATCTTTCCGTTCATGCTGCGCTGAACCCGGATTAAATTAAAATACCAATATTTTGTTTGGATTAGAGAATTCAGCAATGACAAACCACATGTCCATTTGTATGCAGGCTAACCTGCGGGTGGGATCGTGGTGACACTTTCAATATTCCTAAATAGGCAGAACAATAGTTAATTTACGATATATTCTTACATGGAGTGTGGCTAAAAGTTTTCCTTGTATCAGCATCTTGAAAAAAACCAAAACAAAAGGAAGAGAAAAGGTATTGTCAAAGTGTAAGCTTTTCCTTCCATTCAAAAATTAACTGATGATGTTGTTTCACTCTTTCTGTGGCTCCCTAGATACTCTCTGTGGCTATCCATGTTTCCTGGTGACCTACAGTTCACTTTGTGAAGCACAAATAAATGCATTGGAAGGGCAAAGTAAACAGTATGGCAATAGAATTATTGCATTACTCCTGAGCTGTAAAATGCCTGAACTCCTTGAATTTGATGCCATACAGTAGATTCTGCTGATGCAGAATTGAAGTCTGTAAAACATAATCACTGCTGCAAGATTTAATATAGCCGGTGACAGAGCCCCCATCTCCTAGGCAGGAACCAAACCTGTAATGTTGAGGACTGAAAGTCTAAATTTAGCCTTGAAAGTTGTTGTGATGGAGGAAAGAATAGGTGATTAAAGCGTTTGCTGAGGGGCCTGTGGAGAAACCTGGATCGGATTTCTTTGGCATTACCTGTGCCTCTGATGGAGGAAACAAGAGGTTGGGCTCCAGACACTGAATTCCTAACAAGTTGCCAAGTGGCTGGAGTCTAATGTATCACACCTGTGAGCCATTTCCATTGAAGTAAATGGGATTTGCACATACTTGTCTGAGAAGAGGATTTAGTTTCTCTTGGTCCAATTATTAGCTGTTGGTTTTGACTAATTAAAAGAACTTTTAATTGGGCACTTTGAAGATTATGAAAGTTCTGAATATGTGACATGAACCACAACTACACGTCTGAGTAATTTTATTTAGGTAGGGGTTTGTCTTCACTTCCAAAAAGCTACCTTTGTTTTCTTTTTAACAGAAAAACTGAGTAGCTAATGCATATAAACAGTCTTGAATAAAGCACAGCAAAGCCAAACTTGGCCTGAGGTCATCTTGGTTGAATTTCCCATAGGGTAAAACTGAAAGTGCTTTTGTGGTATGTTTAAACTTTGGGATAGTTCACTTTAAGTACCCCAAGTTTAAAAAAAAAAAAAAAAGAAAAGAAAATAAAAACCCACCCAAAATCACACACACACAAAAGATAAACAAATATAAAAACAAACAAACAAAAACCCCCAAAAGTTCAACCCCTATCTTTTAACAATAAAAGCAAGTCCAAATTTAACATAGGATATTATTTTCCCCTTGGTAACATGACCAGCTATAAAATATTTAACAAATACACACTGAGACATGGGAAGAACCAATGTATTTTCCTCTGCTTGGTTGTGAGTGTCCTTTTAGATTGAAGGTGGAAGTACAACTTGCAATGACAGCAGCCTCGTGTCTGCCCGTGTGGCAATCTCTGAAACCTTTTCCACTGAGTTCAGCAATATTTCTGCTGTAATATTTTCTCCAGCTCACCGGGCTGGTTCATTGGCTAGAGGCAATGGAGCAGTATCTTTTCAGTGCATGTAAAAACCTCCACAGAAGATTGGGTACAGTAAGTTCCTTTATTATTACCCTCTTTGCAATCAAGGAAAGGCGAGTAAGTGGCTGTATGTAAGAAGCTTGTTTTGCAGTAAGCTAAAATAAACATTTGACATGCTAATGAAAGCAATCTTATATCGAACCGCTAAAGTATTAATGGTGTCTGTAATTATGCTCTTAGATATATTGCTCTCTGACTCCAGACTGTTCGTAGAGAAAAGTGTGAACTGCACAACAGATTCTTATTTCAGTGGTTGTATTCCATAGATTTTCACTGCAGAGGTATTGTCTGTGAAAATGGATAGACTGGGAAACATCTTTTACTCATAGGTTCCCTGCAGTATTTCAGGTTTGACGTGTGCAAACATGCCATATAATTTTCTTTTTTGTTCTTTTTTTTTTCTTCCACCACCTTTCTCATCCTGGGAGAGTAAAAGCAGCCAGGGATAATTTTGCCTTTCCCTCGGTCAGCTGCATTCATTGATTGAGTGATTGTAAAGTGTCAGGTGAACAAAATGTGTTTGGTACTAAACAAAACATATGCACATCTTACTTCAATAGCTTCATAACGCAATCTTAAAGCGGTTACATAGGTAAAATGGCTGTACTTGTCACAGCATAGCAGCCATGAGTTGGCACAAATGCCACAGTCACCTGTTCTCATCCTACTTATTCTCACCAAGCCAAGGCAAACCATTTATACAAAAACCTAACAAAACAAAAATTTTAAATGTTCCTTGTTTCTCTTACCACCTCCCCACGTGTCCTCCCATATCTAGTGAACAGCATGGTGTGTGCAATAAATTTTTCCAATAGTGGGAGAAGCAAAACTGTTTGGCCTTTCCTTCTTTATGGGATTTCTGAGATATAAAGCAGATCCTGCCGAAGAGCTGCCCTATCCATTCCCTCCATAGTCTGTGTGAGATCAATATTGCATCAAAGATGAGTAACACATCTAGTAACAGCAGCACAACTGCCTGCTTTTTCTCTTCCTCCAGCAGAAAAATAATCCATGCAGCAAAAGCCATTTCCTTGCCCTCCTTCAGGGGATGCAAAGACAGAACTGGAGCTCTGGAAGTTGTTTTACTCCAGCTTCTCTCATAAGCTGCTCCCCAGATGAATGATCAGGTTCCTTCTGATAGACTGATAGGCTGTCGGTCTCCCTGGATCACCTGTGCAAGGAGCAGGTCTGTTGGAGTTATTTGTCCAGGATGAACTTTGTCTGCTTTGTCTGCTGGAAAAGAACAGTTTGGTGAATAAGCCAAACCATAAAGGTCAAAATGAACACAAATCACCTTTAACAGACTTGATAGTGTTGGTTCCTTTGCCGGATGTAGTCATCACAATTTGGCCTTGTGGCTTTCAAAGGTAACATCACATGTCTGAATGCTGTGTCAGAAATCCAGGCTCACCAGCTGGCACCTGCCTGACTTGGTGGATGCTCTGTCCATGAGAGATGTCAGTCTGGTGATTGAAATACATAGCAGAAATAAGGCAAAATAAAAGTGCATCTTATTTCAACAACTCGTTGGTCCAGCAGGTCATGGCCGTAGGATTTTCACCAAGAGGGAGACACCCAAAAAGTTTTTGTGAAATATTAGAAAGCACATAGTCTTGGGACTAGAAAATAAACCTCTATTTATGGCTTAATCCTCTAATTGTGAGATTAACATAAGGCTTCCCCTTCCTGCTTCTCCTTTATATGGCATGAATTTTGCAGCTGTGCTGCTCATTCCCTAGCTTCATGGAGAGGAATCTAGGGTATGCACCCATCGTAATCCATGGCACTTGGCTTGTGTTACATCCCTCCAAGGTGGGCTCAATCCTCTGTGGAGCTGGTGGGATGCACAGAGTAGCTGCTCTTTCTTGCCATTACACAGATGTTCTAAGCATCTCTTCTAAGGCTCTTCTAACAGTGTGCAGGCCTGATTGTCTCTCTCTTTAAGGTATGAATTAATACTATCTAGATTTGACTTCTGATTAGTTTTAATACATTCTGCAGTTTATAGCAAGTGGTTCTTTTATCCCTTGATAAATTGTAGCTACATTCTTACTTTGCATCCCATGGGGCAGTCATATTCTGCTCCAATCAAAATCTACTAAAAATGAACATCAAGACACATAATTATACTTCAAAAAACACACAGTCACTTATTCAGCCTTAAGAGTGCTGCTTTTTATTACGATAGCTTAGAACTGACTGTCTTCTTTTTGCCACCAAACCTAATCCTTTAATAAAATGTTAAATGAAGATAAAGCACTACAGAAGAAATTCCCTGGGAAGGATGTGTATCAGACATGTCTGTGAGACGTTTCACCTTAATGCAGATGGGTTATATTTAAAAAGTGGCAATTAACCTCCATCCACTGTGGTTGATAGCTTCTCTTTTCGCTTCTGTTTTGAAGTCCACCATCTGTCTTGACTGATTACAGCTTTCAGAATATTAGGTGATCACCTTGCACTTAGCCAGGGGTAAAATAGGATGTTATCTGTATTTTCAGTTGTATTTTCTCTCTGAGCAAACATTTCTTACAAGATTTTTTTCATTGGTGAAGTGGCTTCTGTAAGCTGTTCCATGAAATTGCCATGCAGTGGCTGTGCAAAACTTGGAAAATGCAGCTCATTTTGGCCTCCACAGGTGATGTGCAGTCCTGTTGTGCTGGCCATTTATCCATTTGGGTTTCTTTCAGCAACTGAATGTACATCTGTGTAACAGCACCAGGAAGACACTTGCAATTCCTGTTTTCGCCCTGAATGCTTTGGAGTAGATTATCTTCCTTCTGAGATGAGCTAGGGTGCAAAAGACTAAGTTACTGGGGTGACTAATGCAGTGTTGTCAGAGGAGAATTCTACACAGTGACACACCCCAAGGTACCTGTAAGGGATTCATCTGTCAAGGAATTTATTGCTCATTTCTAAGCGTGACGTGAATAACAGTAAACCATTGTGATTGTTTGGGTCCAGTGCAGGAGATGGGGCTGATCCCTTCATTCCAAAATACTGATGCCAAATAGTCCATGGTTTTGTTTGCGTTTTGTGGGGTTTTTTTATGAGTGTAGTCTTCTCTGTGGCTTCTCTGTCTGTTTCTTCAATTTGTGAAAAATCAAAACAGGTCTCAAGTTTTATTTTGACTGTGGCTTGGAAAAGAAGCCATTTGGCTGTCTGTCGTGGTTACTCAGACCTTAGGCAAACTGTAAAAGTATGAACAAAGAGTAAATTTATATAGTAATGATAAAATTTGTGGGTTTATTTTGCACTTGCCCTCATGGGGTCATTTTTTTTTCTCTGTCTCTTGGATAGGACTAATTGTAGGGCCAGGAGTCAGGGCTTCTCTATACTGCTGTGAACTCTGCAGCAACTCACAGGAGCAATTTCTGTCCACTTTTATACACTACGAGAACAGTAGTAATACTGTGCAGCACAGTGTATGTATTTTTTTGCATCAAAATGCCAATTCTATCTTTGTCCTCTGCACAGACTGCCTGTGACATCTAGGGTGTGATATCCATCCATATTCTGGTTGTGTTGGTCAGCTCAAGCTTCCAGGAGATGTCTCTCTTCATTTGTTTTGAACCGTCACAGGAATAGCGATGCTCAGCATCTTTGGCAATGGAATGTTCCACACCCCTTGCCCAGCACCTGTATTGCACAATCTGAGTCAATGGAGAGTTGCACCCAGTGAAAAGCCAGGTGAGCACAATGTTCCCAGCAGTGAGTTGAGACAAACCAGCATGCTCCTGTCTTCCCAGGATTTAATTTGATGCTGTAGCTGTTGTCACCTGGTTCTTCCCTAGCCAGGAGAGATATGATGAGGCTGAGTTAGTTGTCTTGTGATGCAGAGAAGAGTGAAGCAAGGGGAACATGCATGGTGACTTCAGCGGGCTTTAGCCAAGACTCTTGTATTTCTCAGGTTGTTAAATAGGTGAAATGCAATAGTTTTATTTTTAACCTCTGAGATAAGCCACTCAAGCTACAGTTTCCTCATTCTTTTCCCACACTCCTGGACAAAATGCTGCATGGAAATGAAACCCTGTTATTTATTGAGCTGACAAGCTTCACTGGGCTGGGTGCATTCACAGTAGCATGTTCAGGGCTGCATCTGCAGTGCAGCCATTTGTTGAAGCAGCACAGAGGGAAGAAGTCTCATAACTCCATTAAACAATTCCTGCAGATAACTCGTTACTAACCCTTCTTAAAATTTACCCCAAAGGGGTTATATACAAGTAGTGATTAAAAGTGACCTAAATCATAATTTAATTAAAAGAAATTAAAATGCAAACTGAAAATGTTCAGCAACCTCAGGCCACCACCCTAATGATTCACTTTAATGTGTTTGTAGTTCTGCAATAATGGCCTTTGTGTGTATGTGCTTCTTGGTTTATGTCTGATACTATTTTGCCACTGGAATAGTTTGAAAATAGTTGCAGGCTGTATGATCTCAAGTGTCTATATGGATATACATGTGCTTTCTTCTCACATTTTAGGGTTTTCACTGATGCCAGCATATCTACTTGTGTGCAGAATGTAGATCGAGGCCTATATTTTTAATTTTCTCATTAATTAGTTTCTCTGCTATACAATAAGGACCTTCATGTCATTAGTGTGATTACCATGGTGGTGTTTTTGTGCTGTAAAAAAGATAGTTCAAAACTGGCATCCCTTGTCTGCCAGCTCTTGGTTACACTTGCATTTGTTATACAGGAAAGAAGCACAGGTCAGACCAATGGAGAGATGCCACAGTCACTGGCCATGCAGAGAAGCAGAGGATGCTCCTGGACTTGCATGGCAGAGCCATGCAGAGATGAAACAGGATCAAACCTGGTGTTCCAGGATGTGGTACCTGCACAAATTAAGATGAAAACCTCAGGTGTTGGCCCTTTGTCACTTTTATTTCTACCCCAGGAAGGAGGAGGAGGTTTGAAGAAACCTTATTCTGGGTGTTGACACCCTATGGATGATATAAATACAACTTTCTCAGTAGCAAAAACAATTTTATTATTAATAGCCTCTGTTCATGAGTTGGACTTGATAATCCTTGTGGATCCTTTCCAGATCAGGATATTCTGTGGTTCTGTGTTGGAGGGGTAGAAATGGACTGGTTTGTGCTAGTTACACAGAATTTCTTCATTTAAATAGAAAAATGCAGTATCTGCAATTCTGTTTTCTTCTGAAAAACGTCTTTTTGCACCAGTTTTTGGGGCACTGACTTTAGCCTCATCTCTAAGTATGTCGCCAGCTGCTTGTGAAGAAAGATGCTGCTGAAGAGGAGTAGGTGTGCAAGCAGACCTAGCACTTCCTTAGCTCCGAAATGGCAAGAGCTGAGAGGCTAGCAGGCTATTAATATTTTTGACTTGCCATGTTTGTCACAAGAACAGTGGAAGATGTGAGAAGCCACATGCTCCCAGGCTCTTGCAGAGAAAATGTGAAGAATACTAAAACCTGCTCCAAGGGTTTGTCCCCTGACCTTTCATCAGGATCTTGTCCCAGCCCTCTCCTGTCTGATGGCTGGCTTATTATTTATCATATTATCTGCTCCATTTGGGGGCTGCCACTGCAGCTGGCACCTCACTGTGCATGCTAAAGGCCTCTCCATAACAGAAAGTGGGCAGACACTCCTGAAGAATCCTCTTTTCTGGTGGAGTTAGAAGTGCCACTTGCTCTGCCAGCTTGCTGAGCATGCTGATTGATCCTTGTATAGCCTCTTTTCTACCAAATATATGGTGTGGGGAAGGAGCATGGGTTTTCTTGATGACCTCAAAGAAAATGCCAAGAGGAGACAGCAAGAACCTATCAGGCAGTAGTCAGCTTGGCAAGAGAAAGCAGAATATATGGACAGAAGTAGGTCTTCCAGTGTCTAATGTGCTTATTTTGTTTGTATGGTGCCACTGTAATCCTCAAACTTCCATTTTTTTCAACTGACTGTTATGCCAGGGGGAAAGAAACAGATGTTCCAATTTGTCTTGTGATGTGTCTCAGAATAATTTACATTTTCTGGCCTAAAATGACATGACATGTCATTTGCTACTTTTTGTATCTCCTTTGGAGTGAGTGACAGATTGCTGTTCAATTACCAGTGTAATAGAAAAGCAAATATTGTGAGGACAGCTTTCACCTAAAGAAATGCAATCACTGATTGTTGCAGTAGTGGGAAGACAAGGATGGCAGATACTGTAGAAGCCATCCAGTGGAAAAGACATTTTTATTATAAATAATGTCACGGGGAAGACTCAAGGAAAATGCGCTGGCTCTGGCTTTTCTGCCTGGAGAAAAGGAGAGCCAGGGGTGAATAAAAATATGGTGGAAAAATTGTCTCACTACTCTTGTAAAATATATTTCCAGGTCTTTGTCTTGAGGACATGCTCCTTAAGGCCTTTCCATTTGCTCTGCACCCAGTTCCAGTGGAGAGCAATAACTGCAGAAAGGCTCTCATCAGTCAAAGACACTCAGTGAGAGGCTCAGTAGAAGGGTTTTTTAAAAGTGGAAAAACCTGTTTGTCAAAGACTTTGGGATTAGTTCTTCTCCACTCTATAGTTTGCTTTCTTATCAGTGTATTCATGCTCTGCTTCCTCCCTTTCTAACAAGATAAATAGATACTCCAGGCCAAGCAGAGTTTAACCATTCCTTCTGCAAGTCGTTCACTTGGGCATCACTTGTCCAGTCTTAATTTTTAGCGTTTCCTTCTCTCTATTTCTGCCAAAGTCACTTGCCAGGCACAACATTTGCTTACAATACACTGATCAAGATGAATTTTCATGTCATGATCCAGTCAGTCTATTGGACTGGGTCAGAGTACAAGAGGTGAAGTTTCTGTTTAGTCTTCTACATTTTTCTTTCTAAAGGAACAAAATGAAATGAAAACATGTTGAGAATCCTGTAACTTATGTTCTATCAGACCGGTTCTAAACAGTGAATGTCCAGTGAAATAAGACATTTAGGACTGAGAAAATGTGCTTTATCTGATAGTCTACTGAACCAGATGATCATTTAAACTTTCTGTCTTAGTTTAAGTTTTCTCTGAGTGACTTAAGCAAGAGATATAGTTTCTTGGCAATAAATGTGAATGAACCCTTGAAATACCTGGTTTTAGTCAAGTAAGTTGTGGCTATAGTCATAATAATGGATGTAGAAACAAGTATCATCTGGAAATAGAGTTTTAAATAGTGAATGCAGTAAGGTAATAGCTGAAATTAATTTCAGTGATACATCAGTAGTTACCACTTATGCCTGATGTGCTTTTTCTGGTTGTAGTCTTTCTGCATAGAGTGAAACGTTGCATTTGACCATAATTAAATCCTTGAAGGTTTGGCACTGCTCATTTCACAATGATGCAATAATCTCTTTGGATCTGACCTATCGGTAAAGCATTTTCCAGTGCCACTGCACTGCTGTGTTACAGGATTGTCTTTATTTATTAATTTCTTGCTGCATAGCTTGGTGATGCCAAGCCAGTGTTTAAAGAGAAAAGAGCTAAGGGAGAGAAAAGTTTAACCTCTAGTATAGCTAACTTTCTGTTTTGCACGTGGTCCTCTTATTGTGTGTGGACAGGCAGAACGGTGACTTTGAAAACAATACCTTTTGATTTCAAGTCAGGGAAAGAAGAACCCCGCAGGTTTTGTCACGCCATTTTGATCATCCACATAACACAATTTTTTACAGGTTAGAGCTCAGAAATGTGCTAAGAAATCACTATAGCAAGGCGTCCATTAAGATTAGAATTTGTGCAAAGAGTTACCAGGAGGGCAGGAAGCCCAAGTCCACGCTGATGGCCATCAGCCGCACCCTGCCCACCTCTCTTCTCTAAGGTGAGGGGTGTCAAGTTCCTGCTCCATCTCCTCTCCTCCTGAGAGCAGCTCTGTGCGGGGCCAGCCTTGGAAATAATTCTCCACTAGTCCCATCTGCTGGATGCCAGGAAGAATTGCCTGCTGGAAAGAGGGAAAGCATCATACCTCAGCCTTTAAATATCAGCTGGGTGCAGTGTGCCACCAGATGTACATCTGCCTGTGGAAAACATGTGCTCTCTCTGTTTTCCTTCCATCCACCTAATCACATTTGGACCACTGCTGTTCCCTTCACCAGGTTCCATGTGTTAAGGAAAGGCTGACGCAAGGAACTGTAGCCGTGTTCCTTTAGAGAAACTGTAATCAGAAAACCCAGCAGCCAGCAAAGATCACAGCAAAAAAATATGTGTATCATTATCAAAACATTTTCAGGCCGGGAATGAATTTCCTTTCTCGCAATGTATATGCTCAGCAGTCAGATTTTCAAATACCTCATTAAGGCTGGTACTCAGCTGTTCTTGTGGTGCTGCAAAGAAGGGAGCGTGGCCATGGCATCTGATCCCACATGCAGCACTGCAGCCTCTCATGTTATTATGAAGCTAAAAGAGCCTTTTCCATCCCTGAAAGTAGAGAATTCCTGACATATTTCTGATCAGGGCAAGCAAAGTTTAAGAGACCCATAGACATTTTTCAGGGTATTACCCATTCTCAGTGGTTATTTGCTGTTTGGTACCTGCCTTCCAAAAGGGAGCTGGAGGGTAGAAAATGGATAATGAATGTGAAGTAGTAGAGAAAATTGGGAATGACTGTAAATGTAAAAAGGGAGAAACTTCATTCAGTCCTAGAATCTTTGGTTTGATGTACTCTCTTCATTACAGCCATTTGTGATGCATTTTTATACTTTATATTAAGTGGCATTGTGGTTTCTGCTTTAAAATTCAATTCAATTGATTCTTACCTTCCATAGGCATTGAAGTAAATTCTGCAGGTCAGAAACACAGCCATATCAAGGATCCTGTTGAAATGTTACTGGAGGAAAATAATCTTGGGAAAAAAACCTCTTTACAAATACACAGAAGTTCAAGCAACAATTTCATTTATTGCAGACTGTGTTTAGGGAAACATCCCTTTATTTGGTATTGTTATTTCCAGTAAGCCTATTGAGATAAAATCTATAATCCTCATCTTGAGATATAAAAATATGACTGGTTTAAATGGAACTGGTCCTGTTTGCAGTTTTTTTCAGCTTACCTTTACTCTCTCCTTTTTTATCACAGCACTTTGCTGTAAATTAGCAGTTTGTGCTAAATTGGTTACAATTAATATTGCACTGCTCCAGTTACCAATAAAAAGATGTATCATAAATAATTTTTATGTGTTTTTCTCAATAGGTGGTAATGGCACAGTGGATAAGCAAAACACCGATGAAAGTAAGTCCCAGAGCCAAGAAGCAGGTTTGTGCCCAGCTCTGTAAAGGCCTGTCCTAGGTTTTATCCACTTTGGTGAACAATAACCTTAGTCAGTGCTTTTGAAGGGGAATGTTTGTACATTTTCACTAGATTACCTCAGGTCTTGAGCAATTCTCCCATTAGAGACCAAATCTTCATTCATTATGAGTGAATGTGTTGCAGCACAGGAATACAGACCCCTCTCCAGCTTACCAGCTCTACGTTCTCCCTTTAAGGTGCCTAATCTAGCTAATCCTCTCACAAGGAATAAATAATTTTTTCCACTCTGCATAGAATAGAAATGAGGTAAAAGAAATTTGGGGAAGCAGGAAACAAGCAGCAGGCTCCTTCTGATGAAAACTCAACTCTTGATGATTTTTAAGGGTATTTTCAAATTTTGAAAAATTGTCTATACAAATCACAGTGTTTATGAAGATTTAAATTCATAGAGAAAAATATTGTATATGCCGTGAGTGAATGTCAGAGTTCACAAGCAGTGGGTTTTGCAGGTGACATGCTTATAAATTGTAGTGAGTTCAGTATGTTGGAATACAGTGTCGCTCTGTACTCACAAGAGATTCTTTTTCTGTTTAATTTTTCATGCTACACAACTCTGTTCCTTGCAAAAGACAGCTAGAATGAATAAGCTACCAAAAGACCTGAAGTGGCAATCAAAATGTCTATCTATCCCCTTATTTCTTAAGTATTTCTCTTAGTGTAGAATTGCATGTAGCACTCTGCTTTTCTCATTTGATCACGATTTTTTTCCCAGTGTAGTGCAGAATGTTCCCTAAGCATATTTAAACCAGAGGGAATGAAAGGGTTTTCTTTAGAATTTCTTGAGCTGAAGGTGGCCAGTCAGCTAGCATGGCAGCTAAACTTAGAAGGCCTGGATTCCTGACTTACCTGATTTTGTTCCTGCATTGTGGTAATGAGAAGTCCATGGGCTGGGGGTCTTCTTTTCGTCCCGTGCATTGGCCACTGTGTAGGTGGAAGGGCAGCTTTTCTCCCTGCTCTCCACAGGTCACTCTTCTGCAACTGAGTGTTAACATCTGATGCTCTCTGTCCATGCTCTCTGTCCTTTTGTGTTTCAGGTCCTTTTTATCACCTCTTCTGTATGTCCTCATGCAGGGCAGGCAGTGGGAGGTGAAGCCAGAGGCACACAGTATTACAGAATAAAATAGGTTCCCATGCAAACTTCCCAGGTTCACCTCAGCAAACTTTATCCTCCCCAAGATAAGTGCATGGCGGTGTTTTGTAAATGCTGGAGGCAACCACATATCCTTCCCTGGGTTTTTCACTTTCATGCTAGTTGTATTTCAAACAGACAAAGGGGATCAGGGAGAAGAATGAGCTATTCCATGTGAACTGAGATTCTGTTCTGAATCTCCAACTAGACTGGGGCATATCTTTTTCCAAGCAATTTTCAGCTTTTAACTATACCAAGTACTGCTTGACTGCTAGCTCACTTAAGAGCTAATACTACCTGGAGCTCCTGGCTACAGTTGCAGAGGTTCCTGTTAAACCTGATTATAGCATCTACAGATGCCCAATACAGCCCGCTGTGCTTGTCACTGATAGTCACTCTGATGGGGTAAGTATTTCGGTTTGATTGAATAAAATACCCTTTTTTACCCCAAGAGAATTAAGGAATATTTACCTCTTGAAACTACTGCTTTGCTATTGTACGTGTTTGAAATGCGCTGTGCTTTTCCCAAAACTGCTTGTTATGGCATGTTGCAATACGAGCTGTCAGAGATGGTTTATCAGAGCCGTGATGTACATTCTTTTGATATCTTGTATTGGTAGTAATGTTTCATTATTCTCATGAAGAATGTCAAAGAAAGATCCAGACATCTGAGGTCCCAGATCCAGAAAATGTCATACTTTGGGAACACAGTTTAGGTACATGCCTAAAGATAATGTTGTACCCACTCATTAGTCACCTCCTTGGCCACAGGCAGATGGTGTTACAGGAAAAAATTGTTTGGCTTAACAATTTTCCCTCCTGGTTTACACAGTGACTGGACAGAGAAGGCCACAATTACCTCGAGTTAGTTACATCCACCTGGTGAGTCTCTGCTGCTTTCTGCTCTATGCATTGCGGAGACAGAGCATCACCAGGAACTTTGAGGTTCCTCCTTTTGCTCCCTTTCTTGGCAGTAGAAAATTACCTGATTTTCCAAGGTACACAGTTGTATGCCTAGAAGATTTCTAAATGCTACAAGTGACCGCTGTTAGGAACAATCCTGTCAAATGTTAAAGTTCTTATTTGTATTATCTAAACCAAAAGGCATAAATTTCCTCTGAGTGTGACAAATCATATACTTTGATATTGTGAAAGAAAATATAGGACAAAAAATTGATGCTTGGTCCATTATATAAAGATGTACATATTCTCATTATAGTGAAAAATGCCATGATATTATAGAGAAAAGTTAAAAGTATTATAAAGAAATCTATAATAGTGGAAAAAACAACAATAGTCTGAAAAGACTGAAAATTTTCAACTGTGTAGGGGTTTTTTAAAATCTGGCCTCCAGTCTGTCATCAATGAGCCTCACAGTTGACACATGAAAAAACAACATGGCAGGTGGTTCTGAGCTCTTGTTTCAATCTAGTTAAAAGTACTGGATGGTTATATAAGGAAAAAATTTTCTCAGAATCCTCAACAACAAGTCTTTTGAAAGAAATGAAAGTCTAGAAATGAAAACAAAAGCTTATAATGATTTTAGAACTATAAAAATCAGCAAGAAAAAGTAACAGTGAAAGTGAAAACATTTTATTAAATTCATGTACCAGTTGTATCTATTAATTACAATAGGCTTACCTGTGTGCTCTACCATTAAAAAACTCCAAGCCGCAGATTTTTAGGAACTTTCTAATTTCAGGCCTGATTCATGAAAGCTTCTATTTTCAGGAAACAATTTGCATCTAGTCATTTGAATTCCAGTGGGATTCATGGACATGATTCAAGTTAAGAATGGCTTAATAATTTTTTTTTCTCAAAATATATGGATTAAATGAAAAAAAGAAATCTTAGAGCAAATAGAACACGAGCCTACCCATGAAACCTTTAGCTATTCCTCTCTCTGTATTATGAGAAATTTAAATACAGATTTGATCTGGCTGTATTGGAATGTTAGTTTACATCTTAGGTCAGACAATCAGACCAGTAATAGCCAGTAAATGGATGGAAGCCCAGTAAATGAAATTCAGGTCTAATACCTTGTCTCAATAAGGCAATTTTTTTCAGTAAAGTGGTTCATCAGTTTTCATTTTAATGAATAACTTCTCTTTCATTTCCTTTTTTCTTACAGATGAAACAAAACCTTCAGCTGCAGCCAGCCTGTCATCAGAAGACACTGAGCTGAGTGAGAATAAAGGTACAGATTGGAAACTGTGTTTTGAAATATCCCGTCCCAAGAGGACATTTCATGAAACTGTTTTTTCCTTTGTCTGGAAATTGCCAAAATCTCAGTTAAACAATACAGAAATAGGTAAATGCTTGGATTTTTATTTACAAAAGCCTTTGTAATGAAGTACTTGGAGCCAACTGTTGTGCTGGTAGGAGAAATGCCGCAAATTCCTAAGTCCCCTGGTTGCAGAGTTAATATTAAAATGTCATAATGACGTATCTGAAATAAGCCCAAAGCTTGGGCTCTCTAGGGTGATTCACAGGCATATAGCTAAGCATGCATATCTATCTCAGCAGTATCAGCTCCCTGTTCAGTGCTCTCCTGATGTGGCAAAAGAAAAAGCACAATAGCTATAACCACATCAGGAGGAGACAGGAGGAGATGAAGTCATAATAGAGAGGCAGAAAGTAATGTTTATCTTGTGCAGACTGTGCTGGGCACTCAGATCATTTAGTTTGTGATAAATATTTAAAAGTGTCACAGGGCCAAATGACAAGGAGTTTAGGAAACAAGAGAGGTGATCTAATTTAAATGTTTCAAGCTGAGATTTTTCCTGTGGAGTTGTTGGTTTACCAATAAATAGGAACCAGTGCACAGCTGTATTTTTTTTTTTGATATTCCTGTGATAATCGTGCTATTAATTGCTTGTGCTGGTCTACATTTTTTAGCATTTTTGTGGGGGTACATCAGGAAAAAGTCTGGGTGATATACAAAATGTTTGCTAGTGGTAATCCAAAACAGGAGTTATGCTATCTATAATAAATACAATCCATCAGTACAGCCTTCAAGAAAGACTAATAGAAAATTTTCATGCATTTTACTGAGATAACATAATTATTAACATCCATTAGCTTATTTACTTTTGAAGATTTAATGTTTAATGCAGCATTGCTACTTGACTCTCTTCTCATTTTTCTAGATAAGTGTGACAGGGTGTGAGATTCTGCCCTTTTGTTCCAAAGCCACGTGCTGGACCGCCCACAAACTTACCTGATTATGAGTTCAAAACCTTGTGCAGGTTGATTTAAGTGCTCTTTTAACTTTAATTGATTGATCCTGCAAAGGAAAAAAAGGACCTCAAACCTTTGCTGGAGCACTGGCTTTTGCTTTTGAGACACTACAAATCGAAGTCATGGCAAGGGTAGTGGAAGGCAGAAATGGTGATGGATTCAATCCCAGCATGGTTGGTGATTGCCTGACATTAATTTTTCTTGTTTTGATGACACTTGGCCTGTTTATGTATTCTGTATCTTGAAGACTCACCATTAGATGGGAGTTTTGTGTGTTTCACAATGTGAGGGTCACAGTAAGGCTTTGCGTTTGGATTTTTCTTTTCTGTCTGCAGTCAGCAGAAGATCCCAACAAACTGATACTGTTTTGAGTGCTTGTTTGTGGTGGTTTAGGCCAAATTCAGGGAAACGTCCAAAAGGAACGTCTCCTCACAGGAAGGCAGGCCACAACCACCCCTCCCCCGAGCCGGGTTCGGGAAAAAACAAATTTTCCTCGGAGGAAAGTGAAGGAGAAAATAAAAACTATTTATTTAACAAACACACAGGAAAAGAATAATAATAATGCTAAATAATAAAATCTCTCGCTCTGGAGAGAAAACCTGAAAGATTTTAGAGTCCTTCTGTGGGTGTGGTCTCTCTCCTCCTCCTCGGAGCTGGGTCGGCGTGGGGGGTCCCCCTCCAGGCCGGTGGAAGGTCCCCTGGTGGGGTTCTGATGTTCTGGTGTTCTGAACAAGTCCAGAAGAGAAGAAGGGGAAAAAAAAGCCGAAGTCCCAAGAGAAAAAAAACTCAACTCTCCGTCTCTCTCCGAAGAAACAGAGCCGAAAAGCTGACTGAAAAGCAAGAAGCAGTGCCTCCCTGCTCCTCCACAGCAGCTGTAGCTAATCTCTGTGTCCTTGAAGCACAAACTGTTTTGAAAAGTTCGCTCGATTTTTTTTTTCCTCTGTCTCTTGCATCCAGTTTTAAAGGCATAGAAAGGCTCAGGAATCATGTCTGGGCATAAAGCAGTGATAGGGGATACAACAGCATACAGTCACCCCAAGACATTGTTCCTAACTAAGAAGATGACTGTCTTCTGATATGCTTCTCAGTGTGTAACCCCTCCAGGTTTTTACACCATTGTATTAGAAGTCTCTTCTCAGGAAAGAAATCATCTTTGTGTGTTAAAGTCTCACTTTTCATATAATATTTGAAGAGTATATATAGTGTTTTCCTCTCTTCTCTTGAGAGGCTGATGGAAGAGATAGTGCCATGAGAGATCCAAAGTGCATTATCTCTTTGGTGTTTTACCTCTCCTCATAAGTAAGATGGAAAACGTCTGGTAGAGAAAAAGGAGCAAGACAAGCTCTCCTCCACAGATTTTGTTTGTTAAAAAAAAAAAAAAAAAAAAGAGAGAGAGAGAAGACCATGTTTTTGGATTTGCTTGCTCATTTTTTTTTAATGGAAACAAGAACAGCGAGGCCACCATGGACCAGGCCATGGTTTTAACCCTTATTTCCATTGGTAGATTTTCAGCTTCACAGGTTTTTACTGTGAAGGTGCTGAAGCATTGGCACAGGTTGCCCAGAGAAGCTGTGGATGCCCCATCCCTGGAAGTGTTCAAGGCCAGGTTGGACAGGGCTTTGAGCAATCTGGTCTGGTGGAAGGTGTGCCTGCTGGGGGGTTGGAATGAAATGATCTTCAAGATCCTTCCAACCCAAACCACTCTGTGATTCTTCAATGATTCTATAATTTTAGATTTTGAGGATTTTTTAAATGAATACTGGTGTTACAAAAAAAGATGCTACTTCTTAGGAAATGGCACTTTTACAAAATCCTGGCATTTCTGAAAATACCTGATGCTCCTGAAATAAATTCCAGGTTTCAAATTGTTTGCCCACTGAGTTAACATGGCTAAAACCTCCAGGTTCTGGAACATACTCATTTCTCTAGTTTATCTTCAACTAAATGAACAGGATGTAAAGCATTTAGAGAAATTATGTTTTCCCAATCCTTCCACCTAATTACTGTGAAAGATTTATGGCAAATAAGTCTACCTGCATATTCCCAAAATGCATAATTTAAACCACTCAGAATGGGAAGTTTCCTGCTATGAAAGTATAACTCTTTCAAATGTCAGCTCACTTGTGAGTGCACCAAAACAAGTATTTTGAGTCCAGTTACAGTTGACTAGCAGTTTTTCTGCTTTTTCCCCCCCTCATATTTCTGGGATTAGGATGTAGCAAAGACATTGACATAGCTATTTATTGCTCTAAAATGTGCTGATATTCAAAACAGAGCACATCCCATCTCTGCCACTATGAAGATCTAATATTTTTATTGTGAGTCCTCTTTATTTTTTAAAGGAAAAGGGGGAGGATGGGAACATGAAAGGGATTTTTATGGTAGGAGTGGGGGACAGTGCAGGAATTACGTTTTGAGGGGCTTCGATGAAAATGAAAACCTCCTGTGAGACTGCAAATCTCAATTAATATAAAAGTATATGTCTTCTGTTACCATAGAAGATACACTGTCCAGGAAAAAAGTCCACACAAACCCAGTTTGCACATGGCCTTTGAGCAAACTGAATTTTTTGAGTGTTCATCTGTCTACAGAAAAAAAAAGGGAGGGGTACAACAGTCATATTTCAAGAATATCAGGATTCTTCGTGCAGCACTGTAGAGGTATCCTGTTATTCCAGTCTGTGTCAAGTTTCTTTCCACTATCTGCAAAGAACTGTTGCAATTTTACCCTTAAAAACTTGCATGCTTAACTATAATCTCTTGTGGGGAGAGCTGACCAGGCAGCACCTTCATAAGTGCTTCATTACTGTGCATATGGAAGTAGATCCTTTATACATGGTGTATTTCAAGTGAGAGATGCTTCTTTCTTTGAAGTGTAAGGGCAGAACAAAGTGATTAAAGTCATTAATGTTTATGCAGCAGATAAAGGACATATCAGGCAGGCTGCACTCAGTCTGGTATGTCTGTCTGTACAAGATTGTGCTGAGGCTACAAACTCATTTTAAACTGGCCATGTAGTATATATAGACTGGATTGAACCTGTGATTATTTTTTGTTAAAGAGAGTGTGTGTGCATGCACGTGTGTGTGTGTGTGTGTGTGTGTGCGCGTGTGTGCGCAGCGAGTGTTCTGCATCTTCATCTCAGTTGCCTCTTCTACCAATTACTATTTAACCCAATTCAATGATTAGACTTTCTGGCAGGAAAATGTAAAAAGGAACTGGATTTAGTACAGGTGAAGCATAACTCCCTACTATGCTAAGTTTCTGTCCACAATACACTGATTATAATTCATTAATAAGAACTGAATTTTCATTTGAAGGTCAACTAAATTAAATAATATGCTAATTAATTTTTAAAATAGTGATTAATTATTTCCAGGTGTTCACCAAACTCTGGGCTTCTGTTGGGAGTGCTATTGAAAGCAAGTCACTGATTTTCTGCATTCTCTGAAATGGAGTCAGATTCAGTTGTCTGGAGGGCTTGTGTTTTCAGAAATAGAATTAGGTATATGACTTGGCTAGGGGTTAGCCCTAAAAATTCTCTTTGGGCAACCCAGAAGCCAGTGAGTATCCTGCCTGTAAAATGTAATGGGTATAAATTCCTCTTTGGCCAGCTGTAGCTCTCAGTATGAAAAACCTTGATGTCCTAAAGACATAAATGATTGAGAAGGGATAAACTGAAAGAGCATTTCAAATGCAAGGGAGCTGTGCAAATCGACATAAATTAGTCATTGGTAAGTGCGTGAAAAAGATTGACTGAAAGACCAATATGTTCAGAAAGAGGTGTTTAAAATCAGCTCTTAGGTATATATTAAGATATCTAAACGACTGACCTGATTGTCAGAAGTGCTGAGCGCTCAGCAGATACCAATGAAATGTTTTTACTTCACCCTTGGGCTATGATTAGACGTAAAATTTCAGCCTGAAAAATTTCAATTATAGGTAACTGAAAAGGAAACTTTTTTAATGGAAGAATTTCAACACTTTCAACCATAGCTGTGGCTTTGCATGCCTACTATAGTGATAACATTCTTCTGTCCCTTGGTTAGAAGGATTTCTGTGAAAGCAAACTGGCTAACACAAGCTAATTTGTGGGGTTTGGGGTTTTTTTACCAGGGACATCAGCACCACCATCCAACCAGCCGCTTATTCTCTTAACAACTTCCACAAGGTTCACTTCGAGCTGTTCGTAATGTGAGTTATTCACTTCTTCACATTTAATCTGACCTGAGTTGTGCATCCAGATGGGGTCCAGCCCCTGTACTACTCCAGAGGTATTTCTGCTCTACCCTTCACCATTACTGGCATCTGCAACAGTGAACACTAATCTACTTAGCTGGTTTATTTAAATCCTTCTTATTTTTGAATATTAGCTGACCTGGAGCCACCCAGTTGCGCTCCCATCAGTCCAGTGTGAGATACTGCTCTTCCATCTTGTCCCTCCAGTCCTTTCTGCTGGACAGGCTCTAACCAAGACAGCCAGGTTTTTCTCAGCTTTTTCCTTTCCCAGAGCCCTGTACAACAGGTCCTGCCCCTTATGGCAGGAGAAGGGTGCCCATAGTTTTTATACCAGCTGCACCTGGAATTTCTCAGGTGGACAGAAGGTGAGATGCCCTTCTGTCAGCTTGAAGCACAAATGGATGGGAGCAGTATTTGGTGGATCCCACCTGCACAGATGAACTACTTGGTCTATTACCTGAAAACTTGCTAAAATATCTCTACAAGGTGTTGCACCTAAAAAGATCTGGTTTACCGAGCCATTTAAACTTGGACTCCAATAAATCTAATTTGTTATAAAGATAGATTAAAATGAAATCTTGGTGGATATAAAAACAACATTTTAAAGTCAAAGCTCAAGAATCTCTTCCTAACTTCTCATAAATCACCGTTTTATAGTACTTCATTTTAACATATTTTCCTTGTTTTACAAGGTGAAAGAATACCCTAATCATGTGGCAGCCTCTGTGCACACCATTACCTGTAATTTTAGATGTCTGCTTGATTTCTTTCACTCTGGAAATATTCCAGTCATTTATCACAGTATCATGCTTAATAAAAATAAAATGCACTGAACTTGTTTCTTTCCTAATGACCAGCTTTTTCCCTTTTTAATCTTTTTACAGCTCCCTAAAATATGGTGGTTTATCTATGCTATATACAGGACCCAGGTGTTTTGCACACTAGAAACTACTCAGTAAATAAGCCATACAGAGAGTAGCTTGGGGAAGTGAATTTTAAAAGATCATTAAAACCACTTAACATCCAGTTCTTACCATCTCCCTTCTTCCTTAGCTTTTACGATATCATGTTAGAGCAGTGTCGCCTTATACAGCCAAAAGAAATAATGAATGGTGTGGAAAAGCATGGGGATTTATGCAGGATTTAGACAAAATAGTGCCTGATTATTGGTAGGAAGGATAGGATTGATAGTTCACTGCATGCTTTTCTTGAATATGAATTCAACATGTTCATATCAACAGTTGATAGGAGCAGTGAATATACTCGGGGAGTATTCTGATCAGTTTATTTAAAGCCTAAGTATTTTGTTCACAGGTTGTTAAAGACTGGGGCTAATTCCCTGGTGGATTCAAGCATGCAGTCCCATGAGACACTTGTTTCAATAAAATGAAGGGGTGCAGAGGCGAGCACTCCTGACATGGACACTGCCACTCCAGCCAGCAAGGAGGAGTTTTGAGGGAACTAAGAGATGCTCGGACTTCAATGAGTACTGAAGCTCCTGATGTGCAGTAGATAAATGTGGCCTATATTTGGCTTATTTACACAATTAAATGTCCTGTTTGGTTCATTCATGTATGATGTTAGGAACTGTACTCCAGCGTGGTATCAGAAACACAGATTTTTTTTCAGTTCTGACCGGAGCAGTGTTAACCTTTACAGTCCCAATTTATACTTACTCAAAGTAAATAGTGCCTGGTATGTATGTTATCAAAAAGCTGAGCAATACTGTGCTGTGAAAGAATATCCTGGCTTGGATTCTCTGGTATGACTTAAGAGATAATTAACTGTGTTAGGAGAAGACTAACATTGCTTTATGCCATTTTAAAAAATCAGGTGAATAGGAGGTGGATAAGGTCTTAGGGATGGCCAGAGGTCTTATAGACCCTGGAATAATATAGGACTATAATACTGGGCTTATGCACAGTTGCACAAGGCTCCAAAGGGCTAAGTGAGCACAGAGGATCAGCTGAGTCTGAGGAATACCACTGCCCTACTAAAAACTTGCACACAGAAAATAGTGTATCATCAGCACTTTTATTGATCACTGCCTTTGGTTTTACACTTTCACTTTTGCTTGGCACATACTTCACACACACACTTTTGCTTGGCAGACTTTCTTCATAAATCTGGGTTTGTTCCTTTGCTTTATTTTATTGTCATTAATCCTAAAAGTAAATCTGTCTTTGGACCTTTTGGCTTGAATATTTAGTGCAGTATTCGCATTTGAAAAGAAGGAACCTTTGATATGGTCTTGACCTTAAGGATTTTGGAACTCAGAATCTGCATGGTAACATCAATCAAGATGGGTTCCTGCTGCTGAAATATGAGTGGCAGACTCTTACAGCTAGGCAGTAATTTCTGTCCATCGTCTGTTATTTTCAGAGACATGCTTTGCAAAAAACAACTTGTGAAAAATTATCATTGTATATTGCCTGGGATAATTTGGAATTCAATGCAGTTAAATTTCTTTCTCAAACACTGGAGCAATAGGACAACTGTTTATGACAAAAATGAAAGTTTAACGCAAAACTATAATTCCTTAATAATAAAGCCCATGGGACAGACTGCCAGCTGTGCCAATAGGTGGGAATAGCAAAGACACCCCTCCCTCTGATGCTCCACAACAAACGGCAGCATGATCGGGCACATATGTCAGCCAAGCACGAGGCTTCATAAAATCCATTTGTTATCATTGACCACAGCACGTAATTGCGTCTCTGATAGTACGGATTGATTTTTGCATTAAATTGGAGTCATTCCTCATTCTGGGAAAAAAGGTGGCACCTGTGAACTGGGATTAAGGGCACCAGTCTGGGAGTATGAAGTATTGTGCAATAGGTGTGGACTAAGAGAGCTCTAAGGGAGTGATGGGGCAGATGCTTGCATCTCCCCCTCTCAAAGACGTTGATACCATACTTATCACTTTTGACTACTTGAAGGGCTGTGTTTGGGCCCTGGCATCATGGTACTCAGGGCAGAGGACTTCTTATTCCAGCTTTGCCAGTACAGTTCCTTTTACAAGCATGCAGCTGTATCATACAGAAAAATATATTATATTAATTTAGGGTATGGAGTTACAGGTAGTACAAATCTTGTCTTGTCTGAAATCCTGAAAGCTTTGTCAAAAACTTCAGCAAAGCCAGAATTTCCCTTTAAATCTGTTTAAAGTTTGCTTTAAGAATTCCCTGTAGAATTTTTGTGCTATTCCCATTTATACCAAAAGATCTTTCAACTGGATTTTTGATTAAACTTGGAATTTGATAAAATTCTAATTTAGTTTTGCTCCAATTCAGGCTGATAAGGGTAATCCTTTGAACGTCATTGTACAATATGGTATGAGAGACTGGTGCAATGGTCCACCCGAGAAGAGTGGGTAGACATTTAAGTTCATGGTAGGGCAAAAAAAAGTGCAGCAAGTGTAAAGTTTAGCAAATTGTACATCAGTGAGTTATTCTACTTTCAAACTTAGGGTTTTTAAACTTATTGTCATGCCACAAAAGAAGAAACTGTGCAGGTAATTAAATATTTGCCTTGGGGGATTATTTGCAGTTAATTAAAGCCACACACTTTCAGCACATACCTTTCCTACAGATTATTACATTTGGATCAGATGTTAACAACCCAGCTTTCTCACTTATCCATCAGAGATTATTTTTGGACACTTTCAGGAACTGAGTTTTACAGGGACATCCTTGGGTATATTGTAAGATTTGCTCAGCTATATTGTAGAGAGGGTTCCAGAATTTAAGCCATAAAAGCCATAAAAACCACTGTCATAACATAATTTATTACCACATGCTGTAGATCTTTTGGCACCGTCACTTACTTTTTCCATCGAGCAGCATTTTAGAAAGCATCTCACACGAGAACACAAATACTAATTATCTGTTGCTGCTGTTATGACCTGGAGTGGACTTATCCCTGTAGTTTGCACAATGTCCAGTTAGATCAGCACTGGTTTTTAACAAGGCTCAAAGAGAGCTCTTTATCCAGTGAAATCTGTGTGATGAGGATGAGCAAAACTAAATCAAGTGTCTGTGTTGCTGTATTACCTGAATGCAGTGGAATTATGCATTATGCATTTCTTGATCCCCATGCAAAAACTGTTGTCAGAAAATGCTGTTTGACAAACCGAAATAATTCCCTGTGTTTATGAAGACCCCAGCTAGCACAGCAATTGGACTTTCTGCCATATAATTTAAGTCTCACTGTGCCACTGGTTCCAAGTATCGCTTTGGGCAGTTCATGTTGATAGTCTGCCCCAAAAAAGGAAAGCACTCTCCAACCACAATAATGACCTTGGGAGTTCTGTCATCAAGTGACATGAGGCTAGGATCTGCACAGGGATTTGTGGGATTTAACGTTTCTGGAAAGATTTAAAGTTTCTGGAAATCCAACCACGAAAAACTGTTATTCTAAATAAATAATAAAATCACTTTATTTATCAAGTAGGTGCTTCGTACTATTTCTCATAGATTTGTGCCACTCCACTCATTAGGAATAAATTCTTGTAGTGCTGCTGATTATTCTTATGCATCCTTCCTTGCCAGCTCCTGGTTTAAGGTTTCTACTGCAGACAAAAAACTGCTCAGTAAGGGTAGGGATTCTGAAATCAATTTGAATAATTGAAACCCATGAGTATACTTCTGTAGTTTGTAAGACTGTAGTTAAACAGATAGAAAATCAGTCAGTGTATCAAAATGCCAAATACGAAGCTGGCACCTAAGGGCTACCTCTAACTTAAGTAACTACTTTTCCAGCATGAAAACTGCTTCAGGATTTGTTTGTTTGCTTTTTCCTCAGATTCCCTGAAAGACTCCAAAGGCACGGAGGGGGGTGATTCAGTGCATCCTGTGTTGTATGAACAAGATCAAGCCAAAGGTAAAGTTTTGTATCAAAGTTTTTTAAGATAGATATAATGAACCAGTGTGAAACTTTAGTGTCAGCATCCAGTGGGTTTCAGCCTGACCTCTGCCACCTTAAGGAAATGCTGTCGGCTAGTAGAGGTTATGTGTCAGCCAATTGTAGGGCAGTAATTCCTGGTGCTACTGGGAAAGCCACATGTCTCTAAATAGGTTTAGCCATACTGATCCGGGGTGCATAGCATTGTTATCATTGTCCTCCTATGTTCTTACTGTGGTTCTGAAAGCCTGTGGGGTGTTTCTGTTTCTTCTCCTGACTGTCAAGTGCAAGCGCTTTACAACAGCTCCTATGAGAAACAGTGTCAAGGCTGAGCTGCAAAAGAAGAAGAACCTGTAAGTGCTTCAGGGTCAGTTTTGAGCAGCTATTTGACAAACGTAATGTTTAGTATTGTTAAGTGGTATTTTCTTATATAAAATGTGTCCGACATTGTTCGGTTAATAGAAAAAAAAGCAGTGCTTGGCTGAGAAATACCATGCTGTGTGTGAGGTTCATGTTCTGTTTTGATGAATTTAGCATTGCCTGCATGCAGCATCATCCTGATACCATTTTCTGTTTGTTGTATTAACAGGACAACAGGATGTTTCTGCAAATGAAGAGTTAAAAACTGGGGCAGATTCCCAAGGCTCCTGCATGGAAATAGAAGGTACTCCATGTGTCTCGAAATCAAAAAGCAAGATTAACAAACAATACATACATAGAATCATGGAATCATAGAATGTCTGAGATTGAAGGGACCTTAAAGATCATCTAGCTCCAACCCCCCTGCCATGAGCAGGTACACCTTCCACTAGACCAGGTTGCTCAGAGCCCCATCCAACCTGGCCTTCAACACTTCAAGGTATGGGGTATGAACTATGTGTGTCTCTGGGATTGCAATGAGTCCCGGTGAAGACCCATGCTTGGAGTAGGCACATGGGATTTTGTGCTAAACCCCAGAAAGTTCAGTATCTTCAAAGCTTTGCTCTGAACTAGAGCCCCTTGGATTTCCTTGGACAGCTTTTTTATTTTTACTCCTGGAGGAAAGGATCCTTTTCCTCTGTCAGTGTTTTTAATGGCAAGGTCTCTAGTGGGTGTTAATCCTTTTATGTCTGTTCTGAAAAGCCTTATTCTTCATCTTTTTATCAAATTTATTCAGATCCACTGTTGAACCAAGAGGACACAACAGAAGTTGAGATACCTTTGATTCTTGGTGCAGAGGAAAAGGAAGAAGAAGGAAAACAAGAAGAAGGAGGTGAGCCTATTATAAAACAAATGGAGACAGAGAATGTTGCAGGACTCATCCTTTTCTATTGTGAGGAAACATGGAAAGAGCACATAAAAGCTTTCTTCCCCCCCCCAAGAAAAATCCTTTCTTTGTCTTATCTTTGAGTGTTATTTTGATATATTGGACTTGGATTTGCATAGGAAGCTAAGTGCAAAAAAGTGCACACTCGGGTTCAAAAGTGATGTTTAAATACTCTTCTCATTTTCAGTTTTTTGCATTTAAGCACATAATGCTGATTAAACAACCAATTTATGTCCATGTAAGTATCCTTTTGATCACATTTTCTAGAAGCATCTAGAGTATTTAAAATAAATGTGTTTGATAGTTATTTGTGAGGTCATTAGTAGAGATTTAAGTAAAGATTAACTAAAACTAGTAATTCTAATGAAGAAACCAATATTTGAAGCAAGAATGCAGAGTCTTCTGACGCAGTAATTTTTTTCTGGGAGTAAAGTATTTAAAACCTTGGGAATGCTTTTCCAAGGAAATGTAGAAGTTTAAATGTTGGATGCTTCTGAGAACCCTGCAGTCATCTCACCATTTGCAAAGGCACATGGTTATATAAAAAATAATGTATTATGTAAATAACTCTCTAATTTTAAAGTAACTGCAAGTTAATTATATGGTCATTTGTAGAGCCCAAGGATGAATTTTACAGTTCCAAATTAGAATGCAGACATGATTTTTATTGAAAATTCAGGTCAATACTAACTGTGTTGTCCTAATTATAAAGTCCTTTTCTCAGCGACATTGACACCAACTTAATTGCAAACCTGCGTTAGCAATATGGACAATTTTCCTCACTGCAAAGCCAGGTTAATGGAACCTCTTTGTTCATATACAGCTAAACAATATTTCTTTTCCTTTTTTTTTTTTTTTTCAATTGCCTATCTGAGTTGAGACTAATCACATCTCCTTGTTATCATTTGTGCTAATGGTATTGGTTTTGTGCTGTGTTAATGATGATGAAGGTAGAATTGATATAATTCTTACATTCAAATTCAGGTAAATGGTACCACAGTACCTCAGTTGCAAACCCAGCTTATACAATACAGTCTCATTCTGATTGCAAATACCAATGTTGTTATGTTAATCTCCTCCAAACAGAAATTATTTACATTTTATTTTATGCATCATCACAAGTAAATTGAACAAAATGTACCTTCTTTATTTGCACGTTTTCTCCTCTTTACTACTGTAGTGTCCCCTACAGGACTGTCATTTAGTTATCAGCAGAGAAATTATATTTCAACATCTGTTCTACTTACTATTAAAATATGCAACGTTAAGGAAGAGCAGGTAATGTCAGAAAAGGGCTGTTCTTGGCACCTTTCCTTTTACAGACCTTGATTTAAAAGTTTCAAATACTAAGTAAGTACAAAGTTCTTGCTAAATATTTTGGAACTTGTTCCTACCTGGGGTCTCAGGTGCTGATGCTGTGCAGGATTCATCTGATCCACAGCTTGTTGAAGTCCATAGAAAGAGTGTCATCAGTTTAAGTGATCTTTTGGTAAGTTCCATGATAAGAGGAAATGTGTTGAGTCTGTGTGCAGGATAACAGCATAAATATTCTGTTCAGCTTCTTGCAAATATACTGTCTTTGGCACAGAGAAAATAAATGGGTGCTCTTGCAGAGCAGGAGCAGAGAAGGAAATAAAGGCTTTCCCTTGCTTTGTTTCATTCTTGTGGGTATAAGCACCCTCATAGCTCATTTTGCTAGATGCTTCTTGTTCTGGTGGGCGCAAATTCTGCCGCATGGGTTTTGAAGGTTTGCCATAAAGTGAAGTGGGTCTCAACAAAAAGAGGTAAAAAAAATCAGCTGAAGTTCAGACTGATAAAATAAGATGTATTTCCCAATGAGAGGCTCCTCTTAATGTAAAGAGATTACCTGACACAGAAAAAAGATTTAATATGTGACATTATTTTATGTAACCCAAGTGCTACCTCCTAAAGTAATTCAGCTGAGTAGTTTTCCAGCAGCACACACACTACGTTTAACATCGAATGAAATACCATATTTTTGTCTAAGAATCCGGGAAAAAAGCTAACGTGGGACTGCTAATCCTGTTAAACAGAAATTTATGGATCTTAAGTTGGTTTGACCCATTCTGGATCTATATGCATAGCCAAATAGTAGTGACTTCGTGACTACTAAAATGCAAACTACCTGATCTTTCTGTTCTACGTGATATTTTTTTGTGTGTGTTTTCAAACTCATCCCAGAGCAAGGGTAGCACGTAGCTACCTATCTCTTCTCTCTGTCTCACTGGGACATTAGATTCTTGGGAGTCATCTGCAATCCCTTCAGTCCTCAGCACTGGAGCTGTGTAAGCCACTAAAGGACCAGCAGAGAACAAAGTCCCTTTTCCAGCCTAAAGCTGGATTTCTGCACAGTTACTGATTGCGGCTTTGAAACGTGCTAGGAATTTTTTCAATTATGCAGTTTTCCGTGGAAAAAATGTCTGTTTCTTACTGTTTTAGAGATGTGTCTCAGTTTACATGAACTTCTGACAAACCACAGGTTATCTTCGGATTTAATTGCACAAATCTTACTGCCAGCTCATCTCTGTGTTTTGGGGGTTTTTAGAGCTTGCAGGGTCCTTTCTGTATAGCTCATTTCACTTCACAGCTCCAGGGTCACGCCGTAGTGTATATTCCCAAGGAATCCCAGATCCTGGTGCTTTCAAGGTTCTGGGATGCTGGGAGCCCAGAGGAACGAAGAATCAAAAACTTGGCAATCGCACTACTATACCACATTGCCAGCAGTAAGAACCAAGCCAGATTACTCTGAAGAATATAACAATGTGAGGCATTGTGTGTTTCATAAAAACCTGCTGTTGCTTTTTCCAAAATCAGTAATAAAATATCATATGTACCAATTTATTCCCCTTTTTCCTATTGTAACTTGAAGTTATATATTATGAGGGAGCAGCTGAAGAGAAAAGGCAAACTAAGATGCCTTTTTAATTGTTTTCCAACTACTATAATGCACTCATTCTGGTTCACAAAAGAAAAACAAAAATCTATGTTTCTTATAAGATTAGGGAATATTCTCAAATCTCTTTATTAAAAACCAAAGTGGTGATAACTAACCTATTTGCTGACTAGATAAGTGTATACAATTTTAACAGACCTTTTGGCAGTGCCTTTATATATGTACACTTGGAAATACTCCTGTTGTGTTGTAATGACCATGGACTCAGCACTTACTTGTAGGTTTAATCAGTACATTTATTCCACAACACAATTTGCAGCACGTGGAAGTAAATCCCAAATTTATTTGCGTGAATATGCGGCCAATTTCTTCTCTGAGCCCACTCTCACCTCTGTCATCTTATTTCCCATCTCTTTCTATCTCCTTTCATCAAGACATTCAGTATGATGATTTCACTCACTAATCACCCTTAGAAGTTGTTTAACTCTTTGAAGGGATAGGATTTCTGTCAGAGCACTAGAAAATGAGCAGTTATTGCTGTTATTTCTCTGTTTTCTCCCTTGTCTGTTTGGGCTGAAGTATTTTGTCATCTTATGCCATTTGTAACATAGTTTGAGCCTGACTTGCGATGTTTCTCCACATGAGAAACATACTAGAGTGGTTGGGTAGCATCCTTACCTTAACCGTGAGGTTAGGGCTGGCTTGGGGGCAGGTTGGGGGAGGTTTCCATCATTTGCAGTACATGTGATTTCCTTTGTCAGTCAGAAGGTTGGTGCTTGTTTATTCTAAATTTGAAGTCTGCCTAATTTCAAATTTGACATCTGCCAAATTCTGTTCTAGCTAAGCCCAGTTTTGCTCAACAGTCTTTGTAACATGAATAACTGTAACCTGTAACTCTTTAGGCAACATTTTGTCCATTCTTTACTTATCCATTTTACTTCAGCAGGAGTGATAATTTTATGACATAATCTTGGAGAGAACTAAGTATTTCAAAACCTGGGGAAAAGAGCTCTCACGTTTTATAGCTTCAGTCTCAGGCATTTATAGGATTTTATATGCATTGGTAGAGTTGTAAATAATGTCAAAATATAATGACTCTGTTATCAAAGTCAAAAATGTCAAAATGACATTTTGGCTATAGAGAAACAAAAGACGACTTGAGAAAGATCTTTTTGGAAAAATCTGACATTTTTATTACTGATTCATGGCAATTTTATTGCTTAACCAAACTCCTTTAATTCTTCAAGTGGAGAGAGATGAGACATTTTCGAAAAAAAAAAGATAGAAGTCTTCCCTGGAATCTTTAAATAGGTAACTTCACTTTTTTTGGAAAGAAAAGAATATTTTGGAGTGTTGTGACTTCTGAAGATCTAGTATAAAGGCTCCAACTTCTTTTATTCAGTTGTTCAAAGAGGAGAGGAATAAATATCCTGAACCAGATTTAGTGTGTTTGGTGTTTGATAAGAACCCATACTGAATAGATCAGATGCCATTTTTTGGGCTGTTACAACATATTCAGACACTAAATAGGAAATATATCTTTAAAATCTTATTCTGACAGATACTGATGTTTGGCAAAGAAAAAAGTTCACCACTGGACCTTTTGCAGAAATGCCAGAAAGGCTGTGGAACCAGAAAGTTGCAAATGGGTATTTAAAGCCCTAAGCTATGCAGAGATGTTGGTTGTTGGGAAGCAGGAGATGGGACTTGTGGGAGATGCACAGAGAGATTATGAGTGGAAATCCTAAAAGGTGCCTCGCCTATGAAGCCTCACTTTGCATGCCTTTATTTTCTTGAGAACCTTGCGAAACTCCAGTGAACTTTTCAGCTGAAGTATCAGCCATCTGAGGAGCTTTTGTGACCAGATTATGTTCTCCAGCCCACTGTGCTGAGTTTGTGGTGGTCCAAGGGCTGTTTGATCTATATCAAGCACTCTGCCCTCTTGAAGGCATTATAGCTGTGGCAGAAAAGGATATCCAAGTTATTTCTGTGCCTCGTGGAAGTAGCCAGGTGTGGCTCACCTGCATCTTCTCTGCTCCACTTACACACTGCAGACTTCAGAAGAGGAGTGGGGGGTTGGCCCCACTGTCTGTGGGTTTATGTTTGTGGTGTGGGGGCTTTGGCAGTTGTGAAGTGGGAGGTATCCAGGCTCTTATATCAGCAAAGAGGCTTCACTGATGGTGCAGGATGGAGCAGCAAATGGGATGCAGACCTCCTGCAGGGCTTCGTGAGGGCGTTTCCCTGAGGATGCTGTGCAGCACTGTGCATTGGCGGTCAGGGTGGTTATTACACTGTCAGTAGTCTGCTCTAGATATTGATTTCAGTCTCTTGAGGGGAAAAAGTCATATTTTTTTTCCTGCCACAGAAGGAATCTCTTTCTTTCCATTACTCTCTGTATATCAGGTTCTAGCCTGAATGTACATAAAGAATAGGTGGCGCAAGATTAATTTGAAATTTTAATTATTTTTCATCCCTTGCAAGGAAAAATAATTTCTTTTTCTGTGTGCTTTTCTAATAAAAAAGTAGAAAACATAAGGAATTTTTCACCTTAAATGTTTTGCTTGCTGTCACAGTTACTTTATGTTATCAGACTTGATGGTAAGGGTAAAAGAGAAAAAGCCAAAAGGAAAGAAAATGGAAAACAACAATAGGAAATACTGTAAGAATGATAGCATTTAAGGTTTATTATCTTTATTTGATTGCTTTCTTCATTTCATTTACAGTAAGCAGAACAGAAATAGTATTATAAATTGGCAATTTTTATTGCATTTTAAAGTATCATCTCTTTGTTCCTGCTGAAAGTGTTGACAATGCAGCCTTTGTTTAGTTTAATTAACTCACGTTACAGCACTGAATTGAATCACACGCAGCATTAAATCAAGTAAAAGAAGCTTTAGAATGCTTTTCCATACACAGAAAATAGAAAGAAAGAGAAGAAATTAAATCCTCTGAGGAGCTGGAGGAGAAACTGGATATTTTTAATGGAATATATTGAAGTGCCATTTCCACTTTGATTTTCCATGGTGGGAATGCCAAAAAATATAAAATCATGAAATGCCAGTGAAAAGCAGATGCTGTGATGTCATTCTGAGTCTATTGTTACTGTATGTTTATAATAGTATTACATGATGTTACATATTTTTTACTTGTAAGCTACAGCTCTCAAAGAGCTTTAAGATACTGATAATGCCCTTTTCACGTATGAAAATTGTGGAGGTAATAAAATCCATATTGTAAATGGTGGGGTCCAAGTCTAGCAGACTTTGATTTTAACTCACCTCTCCAGAGAGACAGCAGTGACTTATGCAAACAAAACATGTATCTCTTTTAAAGTATCTCAAATAGCACCCCAGGAATGAGGGAAAGGAATAGGGGAGAGAGTCTGACATCTTAGAAACATTTTCCTGTAACATACTGAAAAAGTAGGGCTCACTGGCCAAGGACCTCTCTGTTACAGATGGCATCATAGCCAACAGTATTTCTGGAAATAAGCTTTAGCACCTCCAGAGATATGGCACCACTTTAACATATACAGTACAGCTACAGAGGCATCTGTTTGAACAGTCAGCTTAGCTCCTGTGTGCCACAGTAAGAAATTCAGTCTTAAATTAGAATAGGTCCAGCAGACCAAAGGAGTGCAGGCAGTTTCACCAGGAAACAATTTGAGCCCTCACAGACAAATGTTACATTTTTGTGCCATCTTCTACAAAAGGAATCTTCATTTTGTTAAGCACTGATAAATTTTAGATTCTTACCTCTTTTAATAAAGTTTGTTTATGATGGAATACACACAGATCCAACTGAGCTGGCTCTGGAACTGGAAATTCTGTGCTCCCACTTGCTTAGGTTTTGGATGGATGTACCGCATTGCCAGGGTTATGGGACTATGTTATAGCTATTTCAAAAACCCAAATGGCCACACACTTAGGGCAGCAGGGAGACAAACTGCATTTCACCAAGGATTTTCATAAAATAGAGTGGAGTCCAGTCATAACTGTGTGGAAACCACAGCCAGTGGGAGTGGAGAAGGGATGATTTGGTGAACTGTCTTTTTTTTTCAAGTGTAGAACAGGAAGGAATTAAAAGAAAACATCGTATGTCCTAGGATTGAAAGAGTCTGGCTTGTTCTTTGGGGAGTGGGAGAACATTTTCACTTCTGTCTCAGTTTGAGACAAGTTTAGGGGGAAATTCTCTGGAAGGAATGTCTCCTCCCCAGAAGACAGATTTCAGCACTCCCTCCCCCACCGATAGGAAAGGAATTTCTTGGATGAAAGTGAAAAAAACTATTTCTTTAACAGACAAAGTGCCCACATGGCACGGGGAAAGAGAATTAATAACTGTTAAAATACTAAACCTCCTTGATGTGGAGAAAGCTGGTGGATTTAGAGTCCCCTCTGTAGCTGGCTCAGCCCCTCCCGAGGTCCGAGGTCGGGATGCAGCATCCCCACAGCCTCCCCGCTGGTCCATGGGCTCCGATGATCTGGTTCTCAGATCACAGCTAGGCCAAACAGTTCCAGAAGAAGATGAAGAAATTACCAGAGCATTTCGGTGTACCGGTACAGGAAAATGTCTTGCCTCAGCTAACAGGTTAGCTAAAAGCAGGAAGGTGGTCCCTTGGCTCTGCAGTGGTGAGAATGCGGGGGAGTGTGTGTGAGTCCTTAAACACAAACTACGCTGAAGAATTCGCCCAGCTTCCCCCCTCTTTTCCTCACACCCAGCTTAAAGCTGCAGGACCCATTTCTGGGCAATAAGCAGATAATAGGGGAATACAGTATTATCATAAAATCATCCCAAGACAACTTCACTGTTTATTTCTGTAGCTTTGCCTAGTGCTATGGTAAAGAGTAAATCTTGTTCTCATATGAGAAGGGTGGCATTTACTCACTCTGTATACTGTCACGTGGATCAAGAGACACACTTTTTGATTCAGCTCTGTTCTGTTTTCTCTTCTGTGCATTCCCACTTCTGGGTCTGCTAGTGAGGTATACCATGGCTTCATAGGTGTCCTTGCTCCTTGTGCTTGGAGAGGGAGGCCAGAGCTGTACAAGAAACGACTGCTACACAGTGAGGGGAAATGTGTGTACAGCCTTGTAAAGTAGAGGTTGCTTTGCTAGGGCATGACCCCAACTGAGATTACATCTTGCCCACTGCTGCACACCCCAACTGAGATTAAACCTTTCTCACTGAGATTAAACCTTTTTCACTGCTCCAAAGCAGGAAAAATCCCACCCAATCTCTCTCAGATCTTTGATACATAATGCTTTCCTCTGGATTTTCTCTTCTTTTTTTCTGCACTTTACTCATAACTTTTTGGCAGCAGGTTTTCTGTCCCCTAACCGTTTCCTAATGTGGTTGACAGGTGAGTGTTCTTTTGAGGAGGTCTTGCCATCTTGAGGAGGTCTTGCCATCTGGAACACTTTTCCTCTACTTGTTTGGCTTTTATGACATTTTGCCTCCAGATCAGCATGCAGGGTCATCACCAGCATACCTGCCCATAGTATCAACCCAACAGCCCAAACTGACCCTGTCTGTAGCCACTCTGGATGATCTACCAGGGAGAAAGCTCTTCCTTCCTACATCTCTGGGACTGCATCGGAATCAGGCAGTAGTGTCATCTCAACATATTGGTGCAGAAATGCAGCTCTTTGGGACTTTCTGTTATTTCACCAAAACTCAGCATCTCCTTTTTGGGGTCTTGCATGATCTCTGAGGGGCCTTTCCTGGAGCACTCCTGTGTGCTGTGCATGTGCTCATAGCTGCAATTAAACCAGTGCTTTGCATGATGAACTGTGAGTTGCACCTGCAGACAGTCTATGGGCAACTGCAAAAACACTTGGTTTTATTTGAGAGATCCAAGAGAAACATGAAGAGTATGAAATGGTGGGGTTTTTTTACTTACCTGTACACATGTTTCAATGCTTATAATGTACTTACCTGATTAACACTGTGCTTTGCTGAAACAGTTGCTAATGATTTTCCTCCCAGGTTCAGACTTGTGACTTCTATCCTGAGTTCTAAAATCCATTGCTTTCTACAGCCAGCAAATTTCAACCAAAAGATGACCTTCATTACTGTTTCACTGTTGCAGGGTCTTTACACTGAAATTTTGGGGTATATAAGCCCTTTGACTCATTATTCTCCAATGTGGATGTGCCTTTATTGTTTGCTGGTTTGTTCTGCAGTCACTATGCCAGTAATCATAGCTACCACAGAGGCCAAAACCACCTTTATTCCATTTATATCATCCTAAAACCTCTCAATACTTTCATTAACTGACAGCCCTTGAAAGACAGCATGTCTACACATTCAGCTTTTTCTGTGTGGAGGAAATAAGCAGTCGCTTACAGGCTATACCATTCTTACCTGAACAGAAAAATTGGTTAAACTCTGTTCTGGATTTTGAGCAGAAAAAGTCAATAGTCTCTTCTCCATCGCCCCCTGGTTACAGCTAACAATGGTGTATAGTCAGGGGGTCAAGATGGCAAATTCACTGTATCAGGGCCTAGAAAACATTGAGATTCCCAATTTGTGGCCAAATGCTATCACAATTACAAGGTGTTTCATCAGTTAAAGTACCTCTGCTGGATGTGTTTTTATGATCTGTCAGCCTGAAATGTAGCACAATGGTGTCAAAAGAGAACAAATGGAGATACCTCAGGTGCTTCAAAATAAGATGTCAATGTGCTTAAAAATCAGTGCCTAACTCCAGCTGCTTGAGTCAAGGAAATTACCTTGCCTGATTCTTCCAGCTATCCAAGCTAGAGGGAAGATTAGCAGGAAGCTCACAGACTGAGCAGGAAGGTAGTCAGCACAGCTGGGTCTGAGCATCACCCCCTCTCTGGGGTGCTAGTACCTTAGCATGGTGCCTCCATCAATCCAGCTGGTCTGGAGAGATCTGAAGACTGAGTAGGACTTGCTGTTATGAGTCTTCAGTGGCTTCATTGCTTTTTGTTTTGCTCTTTTCTGAGCATTGAAAGGTCTCTGCAGGTGACACATTCTCATTGGTGCTGTCCCAGCAATGAAAGGGGCTTCCCGCATGACTGTTTTGCAGGAATCTCAAAGACACAAGGAGCAGGGGTGGAATCCTTCCAGCATTAACTCAGATTTATTTCCAGCAGGGCAGGAGGCCACTGGTAAGCACTGGCATGATCCCTCTCCCTCACTTGGGTTCAGATACTTATTGCTCCGAGTTTTGCATGGCTGCTGCCATCATATCTCAGTTAAGCCCTTGGCACTTCTTGTCATCTCACCTCACAGATTCATGGCGTTTTGCTGTGATCCTTACCAGCATACCCAGTCTTTCCTTTTGATCTCAGGAGCTCCTGTCTGGTGGTCACATTGATCTACAAAGCTGGATTGCCAAAAGAAACCAGAGCTGTGCTCTCATTTTTTGTGACTTCCTCCTTGAGATAGCAGATATTTTACAATTACCCTCACATAAGTGTAGCTAACAGCTTCCACACTCATCTTGGTCTGGTAAAACTGGCATCCTCTGTGATTTTGGTTTATCTCTCTGTCTTCCAAAGCAGTAACTGTCCAGTGTGTGGTAGGTACAGCTATTGTGGTCTTTTTAAACTGTTGTCAATGGTTTTAATGCCTGTATCATCATAACTCTGCTTGCACATAGAAACCGGAGTCTTGAAATGCAGATGACTGAGGTTAACTGGGAGGTTACTGACATGTCTCAGTAACCACACAGTGGCACTGCAGGCTCCTGCAGCTGGAGCACAGCCGGTTTTCAGGTAAATCTCCAAACATTTGACTGCTTTTGTAGCTTGGTTTTGAATCTTCTGGCACTGAAATATGGGCAAGTTTGCTTTAAAAGAAAAGAAAGTTAAAGGAACAAGTCTTTAGACAATATTTCTAATATTGCCTGCTTCCTGCATGACAAAGGGGAATAGATTTCCTGGATGCAGTTTCACTTGCAGTTCCAGCTGGCTCTTGAAGGGTGTGAGCATGAAAAGCAGATGATAAGAAATACATATATATCTTGTACCTATCTAAAGGAACCCAAGTTATCTCAGAAATTGATACATACAGAGATCACAGAATCTGCTCATGAAACTGTTCCCTCTGGCATTAAACACAGACAGTGTTTAATGGTACTAAGTTAAAGGTGTGATGTTTAAGACACAGGAAGTCTTTCCAAAGGGAAAAGAATTTTCAAGGGGAGCCTGGGGGAGAGATATTCATGTCAAGATTTGGCTGTAAAATATGGTTAATGCCATTTGTTCTTATCACAACTGCTATGGTATATTTAACCACCAGAGGTAGCCATGCCCTGAGGCTTATATCTGATCCTGGAAGAAATAGTGCCATTCAATGTATTAGACTGCCAGAACCATTTCCTTCTTGTAATGAGGTCTGCCATTCAAGGATGGATATAGCTTGCTCTTGCCCAGCTTGTGAATACTACTGGATCACAGTGCACAGCTGAAAAAATTGGGGAAGGATCTGCACATAGGAGGGCAGGAAATCAGCCATACATATTCACATCCCAAAAGTGAGAATGAGCACAGCAATGGTTTTTGGCAAAGGTTTGGTCACAGCTTTGGGTGCCGAAACCAGCTTGCTCCATGCTAACCTGCACCTGTAATCAGCTGGATACATATCCATCTCCTCCAAGAGGAGAAGGCAGGATGGCACTGGCACTTTCACAGCTCATAGCTGACAAGGCCATTTAAAGCAAAGATAGTTCAGATTTTTCTCCAGTATGCGAAGTTTGCCCTTTGAATGTTGTGATTTTTCTCTAGCTAGTCTTAGAGATAAGAAAACACAGCTGAGTCTTATCCAGGCCTGAAGAGGCTGGAGCACATCAGCTGCTTGCCATATTGCTGGAACACCTGGGGCATTTGCTTTGAAATCTAAATGCAGGCTGTTCACCTGTATTGCCAAGTGCAACAGAAGCTTCCTTCTGGCTGGCAGGGTGGTATTAATTTAAGGAGAACACCATCTGTGGGGCCTTGGAGAGCAGCAGTCAGGAGACAGGTAGAGAGGTCACTAGAAAGTCTTGTTCTTATCTGGGGGCCTCTCCGCATCTATTACCCATCATTTCTAATTAGCAGATGTATCTTGGGGAAAGCTACTCCCATTTGCTTTCCTGAAGATGCTATTCTTACTAAGAGATGTTGTTTTTGCTGAGCTTTCTAAGCTCATTTTGTGAGCTTTCACAGGCATTTGGGGCAGTAATGGTCTTGGTAACCCAGTAATTAAGGAGTCCTGTACCTCCCTGCTGCACACTGCCCCTTTGTCCTTCCCCGTTCTTCTCAATGCCACTACCAGATGGTTGGAGATTTTTCACCCTTTCAAAAGCTTTGTATTTTCCCATCTCATCAAGCATGTCTCACCCATGCTTAATTAGCTTAAGGCTTTTCAGGTCCCCTTATTTGCCCCCCAGAAGATCAGTTAAGGGCTTGAACATTTTCAATAAAGTGCTTGGAAAGCAAATCCTTAGAAGAAGCAAGTCATAAGTGCAGGAGAATGTTATTTAGTTGTTTGTTCTTCTCTCTCTTCCATCTGTCTGTTCTCTCATCCATCCATCCTTCTGCCCAACCTCTTCTTGTCTCTCAGAACACTGAGGGATGCCCCTTGTTTTTTGGCAGCGGTTAACAGCAACTGATGTCTGGTACTATTCAGAGAGCTCTTACCCTTGAGCCAGTTCCTGAGTGCTGTTGTTTTTAACCTGTTTTAATCTGTTTAGATCCCCTGAATAAAAAATGGCAAATATAATTAGCTAACCAGTACTAGGAGACCATTGCGTTAAGGTGTTTTGGTTTAGGGTTTGGGATTCTTTTTTTGTTTGCTTAATTCCCACACTTGTTTGAAACTAGCTTGTAAGCTTTATTTACAAGATCAGAGCAGTTGAAATGAAAGCCTGGTTAATTAACAGAAAAATGTATTTGCATCTTGCATTGTGTTTGGCATTGAACATCATTTGTTTCTGCATTGACACATACACTCTTTTATTATTTATCTGTAAGCTTTAACTGTACAGCTGCAAATGAGATCTAAAAAAAACCACAAAGCACAACTTTTTCCCTTCTTCCCTCCCTCCGTATAAAACATGAGAGCTAGCTGCTTAACCATGGGAAGCACAGATTTTGTGTGGGATTCCCAATACCTCAGAGATAACAGTGGACATTTGCCGCATAATTGAATTCAGTGGCTGGTGTTTTGCATTTACAGGTAAATGAGAGCATCCAGCTGTCAGGTGTTTGCATCACTAGAATTAAATGCTTACTAATTTAGCTGCTTGGGAGATAAATATTTAGATATCATTAAAAGGGCTAGCTGTATATACATGGAAATGTCCATGGATGATGGGGAAAAATGTGGGAGGGGATTTCCTTGTAATCAGAGAGGATGTGATCTCAATTACTGCAGTTTTCTCCCTGACACTTGCCTTCATGTTGTACATAAAGTTGTTGCTGCTGGGTGATCGCTGCCCAGAGGAGGACAGTGCCTTATCTAAGGCTAGATTAAAATGCTCTTCATATGCTATTCTGATTCTTGGCATTTTTTTAAGCCACTGAGGGAAATAAAATGCAAAGAGCGTGTCTAAACGAATGTACAGTGTAGGTTTGTGTCATGGGGGAGTGTTACCTCTGTAGTGGTGCTCCCTCCATTTGCATAACTCAGGCTGTGGCTGAAGAGGAGTAGGGCTCCCCCTCCCCAGTGTATTAACATCTCTGTTTACAGACCACCTGGCAATCTTTGAAGTGCTAATTGGCTTTCTTTTAGGAGAGTTGTTCGTTTTTCTTTTCTATTTGTTTCCTACTGAAAGGAATGTTAGTATTTTTATGATGGCTGGCGCTTAGCAGAGCTCCTCTGTGTAAAGATAACAAATGAGTTATGCAACCTGACATTCTCCCTGGGACTGTGCTCAGAGCAAAGCAAGCCAGTGGTATTCCAAAGCCTGAAAGTACCTGGTTATATACTCTGTTTATCAGAATCACTAGGAAATGCCATTTCTCTGGTATTTTGTACCTTCTCTTAATTCACTGGGACGTGGAGAAATCTTTGGGGAAAGACTTATGGCAGGGGTGTTGGAATTAGATGATCTTTAAGATCCCTTCCGAAACCATTCTATGATTCTATGACCGCAGGACCCAAAGGACACATATGCAGAAAGCTTGAAGCTGCTGCATGCTTTTGGTATCCCTGTGCTGTCCAAAAGCTTCAAGTAGTTAAGTCTGCTGCAGGCTTTGGGAAAGAAGAGGTGAGCTCTAAGCCTTTTGAGAGCAGCTACTGCGGGTACAAATTTCCGGGCACACTTAGGAATTGACATCTCGATTTTCCTCTTCCTGTCCTGCTGCTGGGAGTTGCTGAGGAGGCATTGCCCAGAGCTGCAGGGGCTCCCCAGTTGCTCACTGAGCACCCCTCCTGCTGATAACATGGGATAAATCAGAATTTGGAGGTTATGTCCAGAGGGAAGCTGGAGGAAGGGCAAGGGGCTGGTCCAGCCTTGGCTGTGCTCAGCCACTGTGGCTGAGGACACTAGAGGGACTGTCACCCAGCATCCCCAAAGCCTTCGTGATGAGGTTTGTGCAAGTACTGTTTCTGCAAAATACTTTGTCTTTGATCCAATATTCTATATAACCAGGAATTTTGCTTTGGCAAGAAGGCAGCTCTTTTTCCCCACATTTCACAGGTTTCTAGTTTCTGAAGACTTCACAGTTTTGTTGCTATAAACCATCACACACTTAAACTGATTGGCCCACTAGCAGCCCTTGGTAAAATTTTTGAAATAAAGCCATCTTTTTAAGGCCTGATATTCAAATCACTGCTGTGCTCCCCTTGGGAGGGATGGCCTTTTGTTATAAACGTTGCTCCACCAGTGGAAACCTGGCTGCACTTGGCCATGACGGCAGTGATCCAAGGATTGGACTGTAATGATGAATGCTAAAAAGCACTGCTACGTAGGCTTACTCAGGAGAAGTCATTCTGTGCACAGAATGTGATCTATAGTACCTAGAGTTCTTATAATTTCCTTCAGCTGTTAGTACAGTTCTTTCATGTTTGGGCTGTGGAAAGAGCTGCATTAATTCAGGGTTTGTAAATCAGCGGACAGGCAGAAATAAAATGGGTCTAAACTCCTAAGCTTGCTAAAGTAAATATGCCATGAGATGAAGAGTAGGTAAACTGAATTTAGAGAACTTTAATTTGGGTCTATTTTTATTATACTTTCTATTGTACGTTAATGGGTACACTCTGAAGTTGTCACTTAGGGTATGAATTGCTCTGTGTTAAGGAAATGAAACTTAACTGAACTTTGCTGATAGGGAACATACAGAAGGATAAGCAGGATCTTTTTACCTGTTAGTATTTTTACTATCATCATTAATGATTACTGCCATATAGTTCAGTCTCTAAACTTAAACTGGAAATACTGTGCAAAGTGCCCTTCACAGTTTTCTTTACCCAAGGAGTGCACAGTCTAAATTCCATGACTTTGCCTGCTCTTCAACCTAGTTGGAGCATCCCTTTCGTGGACTGCCAGCACAGTGGCACCACTGTCTTATACAGGGATCCTTTGAGACCAACAGTCTTCCTCCAGCTCCTACTGCTTAAAAAATAGCTTGCTTGCCTCTGCCAGAAGTACTTGTGTCATGAATGACCAGTAAACACGTTCTTAAATGCTTTCTGCTGGCTAATCAGAAGCAGTTCCTTCTTCTTCCTCCCTCCATGAAAATGTCTGACGAAATTGAAAAAACTCATTTCCTTTTAAATTGGGGGAGTTTTCAGTTTTATTTAATTTTTTTAACAACGATCTGGTAGCTTCAGTTCATAGTTTTGGCAAGAGCCAGTAACATTTCTCTGGAAATCTTGGGCTTCAGAGGATACGCTTGTTTGCCTCCCTGAAAACATGATATTTCCCATTATAATATCTGTTCTTTTAAACCAGGAAAAGCAAAACATAGTTTGATTCAGGAGAAGGTTTTGTTAGAAATATTTTGATGGACTCCACATGTGCCATTGCAGTGGGTTCACTGAACAGCAGGACCACCCCCTGCCTGCAGTATGCAGTAGCTGCAGTGGCTTTGTCACAGTGTCAGGGCTTCTGCCAGTCTCCAGCCTGAGCTAGGCACAACACTTCCTAATTATGGCAGGTTTTATCAGGCTGAGGATCAGTGTTTGGGTCCCTCATAAGATTTTCAATCTGTTTCCAACATTGTCACAGATATCCAGGGTGAATTGAAACAACCCTTTAAGGCACAAGGCTTATTTATTCTCTACCACCCCAGACAATCTCTACACCTGCTAACTGAAATGCCACAGACTTTGGACTTAAAGCACATCTCATGTACGGACCTCTTTTTGGTGCTTACATCAAAATAACCAGACAGCTAAGTAGGGAAGACCTAGATTTGCTATGAGCTATCTAGGCAAAGACCAATTTTCTGTCCAACAGCCTGTCCCCTTTTAGGGTCTGTATCATTTAAAATAGGTTCTACGTGAAGAGAGCCATGCAAGGTGTTTATTTTATTTCCTGTATTTTCTTAGATACATAAACATCCGGTGCACAGTTGTGAAAGGAATTTGTTTGGATAGTCAGATTGATGATTTTTAGTGCACTGAAGTGTAGTAAAAAATGGAAACTATACAACGTGAGTCATCTAGACTTTTAAGCCTACTCAGGAAATAAAGATATATATCTAAAATACATTTATATATGTTTAAAGGAACACAATAAAGTTTTTTTTTAAGATGGTGACATTTGCTGTTTTCAGTGCCCAACAAAACCATGATTCAAGGCCAGTGACTTTATTCTAGGTGACACCTCTCCTAATCCCTTATGGCTTAATCCTTCAGTTTTATCTGTGACTCTGAGGAAATGTCTGTCAGGGCTGAAGTCACTTGCATCAGCAGATTAGCACTTCTGCATTCTTTTGAAAGCTTCAGTGGTTCCCATGAAAGTAAGAGATGCCAAGGTATTTGTGGAGACTGTGGGCAGGGACAATCCTTACACCAGCGTACAAATGCTTGGAGATGTGGGCCATGTGCACATCTGTAGAGAGTACACCTGTAGCCTCTAATTCTTACCCTTGTGCTGTGTGCTGGCAAAAGCTCTGTATTACCCTCCAGCTGTGGGTATTCAAGGGAAGAAGAGATGTTGCTGCTTGTTGACCCAAGACTGGAACCACTATGTCAGCTTTTTTTTCCTAAGTTCGAAATATTTGAAAGATAATGGAAAGGCTCTAGGCATCTTCAAGTTCCTAAGCTAAGAAGGTCTTATGAATAAATTGAAAAGTATGGTCCAAATCCACCAATCTGAAGAAGTTCAGCTTGAGGAAGTATTTTTAATGTGTGCATGTCATCCTGCTTTAGCAGGACAGAAGTCTGCTACTATCAGCTGCTAATACAGTTATTCTCTTCTGGCTTAATTGGTAGAGGTCTTGACTTTGGTGCTAAGACTGCAGATACAAGCCCTTATGTTTTCTGGCATCCTGTAGCAGGGAGCTGGCATTCCGGAAAGGGCTCAGTACTCCAGCATGCCAGCCTGGGATTCAGTACTTTTCTATGGCCTGTGGTATTTCTGAATATCCCGCAGCCCTGGCTGCCGTATTCTGGCTGACCTTCAGGACTGCTCTTTGTAAGGAACCTATGTTATCCATCAGTTACTACGAGGATTTGAGGAGGTGTTACTGACTAGTTTCAAGGAAAATTATAGTTATTTTGTTAGACTGAAGTCTGCCAGTTTTCATGATAGACACCAGTTTTATTAGGAGTTCTGCAAATTCTGTTGAGGGAAAAAGAAGGGAAAAGCCAGATTGTTGGTTATAATGTCACTGAGCTTTTTAAGGACAGATTAAAGAGGTGGTGTCATCCTTAGTGCAGTGAAAATTGGCATGGATTTTTTAAGTCCATGTTTAAGATTCAAAATAGGTGCCCTGAATTTCAAAAATGCTGAGCACATCTAAAACACTTTGTGAAGTGAGCCACCTTTGAAGCCAGCTAGAGCTGCTGGGAGCTTGGAGCTTCTGAAAAAAAGGATCTAAACTCCCTTTTAAAGTTCTCTTTAACGTTAGTCATCTACTGTTGAAAATGCTGACCTGTGTACACTGGCATCTGGAACAACCTCTGTGTTAGAAGATTGTTTGATGGAAAGAGGGGATATGACCTCCAGTGCTAAAGGGAAAAATCCTTCATTTTTTTGAATGTGTATTCTCTGATAAGAAACATACTGAGACAGTTTCATCCCCTTCTTTTTCCCCCTCTTTTTTTTCTTGAAGACTTTTGTTCAGTCCTGCAGTTTCTATTTGGTACCACGAGATATAACAGAACTTTGAGAAATTTTCAGTAATATGGAGCAAAGGCAGGATGGTTGAGGAAAAACGTGCCTCAGCTTTCCAAAAACGTTACTCCAGTTTTTACCCAATGTCACAGTAACGATCTAGCCGTAAGCCAGCCTTGGTCTAACTTGCTGTTTAAATTTACTATCTTTTGATACAAATAAGTGTCTGATGTATGTGAAACCTTGTGTAAATTACTGACCCCTTGTTCTCCTGCTTGTAAAGTTGCCAGAGTGACCGGTAACAGTAGGGTGGACTTCTTCAAATAGTAGGAATGAGGTTGTGTAAGGGGAAGTGTTGTTTGGAATAAAGTGGTTTGGGAGATGAAAAAGCCCACAGTACATGCCCCCTCCACCTAAACTGAGCAGAAAATCTCATGAATCACAGGACCTGGGTGTCAGCACTGATAGATTTCAGAGCTGATGAACATGACTGAGGACTTCTCCATAGCAATTTATTGTAGTTCTGATGTACGTTGCTAGCTTTTTGCCTGCCTACTACTACTGAGTCCTTGCATAGGGGTTGAGAAGAAGAAAAGCTGCCTCTCTTAAGTGTCCTGCAATCAGAAAGCTGTTCTTGGTGGTGTCTACTAACTACTTTTTTAGGTGACTCTGAAAAACACAGTGGCCTTTCTCTTGCAGTTACTACTGTGCTCAGGTTCTTCTCCCAGGCTTTTTCCCAGACAACAAACTGGAGCCACTCCAAACTGGAGTTTCCATGGCTAGAGACTAATTCAGCACAAGCACAGGGAGTGAGACTCTCTAAAACCAAGAAAAAGCAAAGAGGGACAGGACACAAACAAATACTCGTCAAAAAAACCCCTAACTATGTTGTGTTTCTCGTAACTGGAGAAAGAGAAAAAGATGTTCAGTTTCAAGCAAACAAGTCAGGTCCCTGTTTTACAAATCTGAGGTCTGTAGGGAAGTGCTCTGGAGCTGTTTGTAGGGATGGAGGATGATGGTTGTTCGTATTCTTTGCATTATGTTATCTAAATGTAAATTTCTGTCTCTGTTCTAAGGTCCTATTTAGACCCTAGAATTTATGAACCAAACAAAGAATGAAACGTGAAAAAGTTTAGAGGAAAAAGTCTGCAGCTGTCTTTGTGTAATTTTTACTGAGAGCTGATATAAATGGAAGAAAAATCCAAGGCAGCAGTAACACTGCACGTTTTATCTCACACCCTGTGATGAATATCAGTGTTGTTTCCCATAGTGAGCCAGAAAGAGCATTTACAGTTTTAGAAAACACTGCATAATGGCTCTCTGCAAGGAAAAGAAGCAAGCATGCAACTGCCAGCACTGACACTTAGTTTTTCCTCGCCTGCCAAATTGCTGTTCTGGAAGCTCTGTTGTGGGCAAAATTTTTCTGTTTCACACGGGTAATTTTGAATTTGGCCTTAAAGTTTTCTTCAAGAAACAGAGCAAATAAAACTCACTAATTTGACAATCTAAATCCAGTCTTTAGTCTTGCCAGGAAATACTGGCCAAATCTATCAGCATGTGGAGATACTCTCCTGTGGTACAGATGTTAACACCCAGGCTGGTGGATTACTTTATTGTAAAGCAACCTACAGGAGTGATCTTCTCCATTGTGCTTTTAAGTGTTTTGGAAATACTCTTGGCTTCATGCTAGGAGATGAGTGTCGGGAGGACAGGTGGCTGTTTCAAGTTTTAAACACCCGCTATGCTGTCAGTGTCTGGCTGTGCACCTTCCTTGGTCCCCAAGAAATCTGATTCTTAAGAGCTGCCACTGAAATTGGTAGAAGAGCATGTTTGCCACCACGCAGCTGAATTGCTTGACATAGTATGGAGGTTGTTCTTTTAGTCGTGTCTCAGTTTGGGAATATGTGGCATGTGATTATGTCTGGCACTGCTGTTATCATGCAGTGTTTTGGATTGGAAGGGACCTTAAAAACTCTTCAGTTCCCATCCCCCTGCCATTGGCAAGGACATCTTCCACTAGACCAAGTTGCTAAGAGCCCCATACAACCTGCCTTGAACATTTCCGTGGGTGGGTCTTCCAAAGTTTCTCTGGGCAACCTGTGCCAGTGCCTCACCACACTTGATTTGGGGTTCAAATCACCACTCATGATTTAGGTCCTCACATGGCTTTCTTACATACAGTCTCTGTTCAGAAGAGGATGTGGTTATTCCCTGCTGGCATAGAGTAGCTGAAGGTTAGAGCAACCCTTCCTCTGATTTAGTCCTGTTATTTGCTGGTGAAACATCTTACTCCATGTTACTGCTATAAAATTTTTGCTCTTATATTCATCCAGTTATCAGCAGAAATTTAAAATGGCATCCATGCTTAGGAGGTAATACACATTTTCAGTATGTTTGCTTTCCCTCCGATTCCTTTGAGGCTGGCTCACTGCTGTGAAGAATGATGCCAGGCTTTCAGAGGAGAAAGCAGGGCAGCCATCAGCATTAATGACATACTCTGACAGTGAAAGCTACATGGATCTCCAAAAACCAGATTTCAGCCTTGGCTTCTCTCCACAGGCACTTTCAGAGCAGGGTGGGAAGTATCACCTTGGGTAACATACCCATCTCTCTGCTATTCCCTTCTTTACAGAGGGAAAACAACTCCCAGCCATTTATTTATGAAAAATTGTTTACTGCCCTTGAACACAGATATACACAAATCTGTGCCTGTGTATGTGTTTTATTTAAACACCCGTTCTGTTTTGATGAGTCACCATCAAGGTCTGAAAAAAATAGTCCTGACAACTTGAATAGGTGAGGAGCTCAGTAACAAAGTGAGTCCTTTAGAGCAGATTTGTATTTATCACCATATAGTTAAAGCTGACTGTAAAATTTTGGCTTTGAAGGAATTGGAACAGGGTTCTGCTAAAAAAAAGAAAAAATAGTACCTTTCTGTCTCGGTTTGAAAGACGGGTGTCTGCCAAGGAAGGTGGGAACCTCCCTTGGAATGGGGAATATTACTTCCTTCCCTCCAAATTATTATAACTTTGAAATTAAGAGGCTTTCAGCCAAAGATATGGGAGAAGGAATAGCAGTTCTTTACTAGTATATATATGTATAACAAGGCAACCAAACAACAACACCGGCAGCACCAGCAAACAGAGCAGAGCCCAGTGCCAGCCTCTCTCGGCCGCAGGCCCTTTCCCCTTCGGTGCAGTGACGCTCACAGCCGGCAGGGGGCGCTGGCGGCTCCCGGCCGGGCAGGGCGGGTGCGATGGTTCCCCGCGCCTGCAGGGGGCGCTGTGGCGCGAGCTCAGCCGTGACTCCCTCACGCGGACAATGGCGGGCGCAGCCGGCGGAAGGGATGGAAAAGGGGCTTCCTTTACAAACCCCCTGGGGCAGCTGATCCCGGTGCCCCTCTGGATAGCGAAATGAACTGCAGCAGGAACCTCGGACGCAGCAAGCTGGAAGGGCAGGGACGAGCAGATCCCAGAGTAGCAAAGGAAATGTATCAGAAACTCCAGAGCTGTAGCAGGAACCGAGGGGGTGTCCCAGCAGGCACTGGGCGTTGGGTTACAGTGTAGCAAAAGACTCAGAGCAGTGACAGAAAAATGGTGGGGCTGAGTGGGGAATTGCTCCCCTGAGTAGCTCACCTGCGATGGCTGGTCCCTGGGTGCAGGCTGTGCGGAGGGGGGCGGCCCCCAGAGGGGAACGGGGTGTTCCTGGGTCCCAGCACCGCACGCACTGGGCTGTGGGCTCCCCAACAGCAGAGAAGTGAAGAAGCAGCCCAGCAAGCTCAGTATCAGTGCCAAAGGAAAAGAAACAAAAAAGAAACAGGCAAAATCCACAAAACAACAGTATCCCTGGTCAGAAACACCATGCTGCATGGCCAGCTGAATTGCTGGCCCGGAAGGAAAGAGCTGCCCCTTGCGCCCCCTCGCCCACCAACTTTTGCAGGAAACCGCGGACTGGCTCGCACCCATCGAGATACTCCCAGAGGTGGGGGGGGGACGGGGGGAGAGGGGCAGCGATCACCCTGGACACAAAACAAAAAACCAAAAATGGTATGGGATAAAAAACTGTTCCAAGACACTCTCTTTAACTGCTTTTTGAAAAATTATAATTATTTAATTATTGACACAATTATTGTGTCTTGGCAGGGGGAAAAGATGTGATAAGGATCATCTGTAGGTCTTTGTTATTGAGTGCTGCCAATTACTGCTTCTTTACAAGCAAATGTGTTTCACTTTAAAAAGGACTTTGAGATGCTGGAGTGAATCCAGAGAAGGGCAGTGGAGCTTGGTGAAGGGTCTGGAGCACAAGTCCTAAAAGGAGCAGCCAAGGGAACTGGGGGTATTTAGCCTGGACAAAACGAGGCTCGGGGAGGGACCTCACTGCTCTCTACAACTCCCTGAAATGAGGTTGTAGTGAGGTGGGTGTTGGTCTCTTCTGCCATGTCTCAAGTGAAGGGATGAGAGGAAATGGCCTAAAGCTGTGCCAGGGGAGGGTCAGATTAGATACTAGGAAAAACAAAATCACTGAAAGAGTGCTTTGGCATTGGAATAAGTTGCCCAGGGATGTGGTAGAGTCACCATCTCTAGAAGTGCTCAAGAGCCATCTGGATGTGGCACTTAGGAATACAGTTTAGGCATGATTATTGTGGTGCTGGGTTGAGGGTGGGACTAGGTGATCTTGAAGGTCTCTTCCAACTTTGTGATTCTGTGATATGATGG